>JADLZK010008074.1:180000-195000 GCA_015847255.1 Hyparrhenia diplandra | reverse complement strand
AAACCCTAAACCCTAAACCCTAAACCCTAAACCCTAAACCCTAAACCCTAAACCCTAAACCCTAAACCCTAAACCCTAAACCCTAAACCCTAAACCCTAAACCCTAAACCCTAAACCCTAAACCCTAAACCCGAAACCCTAAAACCCTAAAACCCTAAACCCTAAACCCTAAAACCCTAAACCCTAAACCCTAAACCCTAAACCCTAAACCCTAAACCCTAAACCCTAAACCCTAAACCCTAAACCCTAAACCCTAAACCCTAAACCCTAAACCCTAAACCCTAAACCCTAAACCCTAAACCCTAAACCCTAAACCCTAAACCCTAAACCCTAAACCCTAAACCCTAAACCCTAAAAACCCTAAACCCTAAACCCTAAACCCTAAACCCTAAACCCTAAACCCTAAACCCTAAACCCTAAACCCTAAACCCTAAACCCTAAACCCTAAACCCTAAACCCTAAACCCTAAACCCTAAACCCTAAACCCTAAACCCTAAACCCTAAACCCTAAACCCTAAACCCTAAACCCTAAACCCTAAACCCTAAACCCTAAAACCCTAAACCCTAAACCCTAAACCCTAAACCCTAAACCCTAAACCCTAAACCCTAAACCCTAAACCCTAAACCCTAAACCCTAAACCCTAAACCCTAAACCCTAAACCCTAAACCCTAAACCCTAAAACCCTAAACCCTAAACCCTAAACCCTAAACCCTAAAAAAAAACCCTAAACCCTAAACCCTAAACCCTAAACCCTAAACCCTAAACCCTAAACCCTAAACCCTAAACCCTAAACCCTAAACCCTAAACCCTAAACCCTAAACCCTAAACCCTAAACCCTAAACCCTAAACCCTAAACCCTAAACCCTAAACCCTAAACCCTAAACCCTAAACCCTAAACCCTAAACCCTAAACCCTAAACCCTAAAACCCTAAACCCTAAACCCTAAACCCTAAACCCTAAACCCTAAAACCCTAAACCCTAAACCCTAAACCCTAAACCCTAAACCCTAAAACCCTAAACCCTAAACCCTAAACCCTAAACCCTAAACCCTAAACCCTAAACCCTAAACCCTAAACCCTAAACCCTAAACCCTAAACCCTAAACCCTAAACCCTAAACCCTAAACCCTAAACCCTAAACCCTAAACCCTAAACCCTAAACCCTAAACCCTAAAACCCTAAACCCTAAACCCTAAACCCTAAACCCTAAACCCTAAACCCTAAACCCCTAAACCCTAAACCCTAAACCCTAAACCCTAAACCCTAAACCCTAAACCCTAAAACCCTAAACCCTAAACCCTAAACCCTAAACCCTAAACCCTAAACCCTAAACCCTAAACCCTAAACCCTAAACCCTAAACCCTAAACCCTAAACCCTAAACCCTAAACCCCTAAACCCTAAACCCTAAACCCTAAACCCTAAACCCTAAACCCTAAACCCTAAAACCCTAAACCCTAAACCCTAAACCCTAAACCCTAAACCCTAAACCCTAAACCCTAAACCCTAAACCCTAAACCCTAAACCCTAAACCCTAAACCCTAAAAACCCTAAACCCTAAACCCTAAACCCTAAACCCTAAACCCTAAACCCTAAACCCTAAACCCTAAACCCTAAACCCTAAAACCCTAAACCCTAAACCCTAAACCCTAAACCCTAAACCCTAAACCCTAAACCCTAAACCCTAAACCCTAAACCCTAAACCCTAAACCCTAAACCCTAAACCCTAAAAAAACCCTAAACCCTAAACCCTAAACCCTAAACCCTAAACCCTAAACCCTAAACCCTAAACCCTAAACCCTAAACCCTAAACCCTAAACCCTAAACCCTAAACCCTAAACCCTAAACCCTAAACCCTAAACCCTAAACCCTAAACCCTAAACCCTAAACCCTAAACCCTAAACCCTAAACCCTAAACCCTAAACCCTAAACCCTAAACCCTAAACCCTAAACCCTAAACCCTAAACCCTAAACCCTAAACCCTAAACCCTAAACCCTAAACCCTAAACCCTAAACCCTAAACCCTAAACCCTAAAACCCTAAACCCTAAACCCTAAACCCTAAACCCTAAACCCTAAACCCTAAACCCTAAACCCTAAAACCCTAAACCCTAAACCCTAAACCCTAAACCCTAAACCCTAAACCCTAAACCCTAAACCCTAAACCCTAAACCCTAAACCCTAAACCCTAAACCCTAAACCCTAAACCCTAAACCCTAAACCCTAAACCCTAAACCCTAAACCCTAAACCCTAAACCCTAAACCCTAAACCCTAAACCCTAAACCCTAAACCCTAAACCCTAAACCCTAAACCCTAAACCCTAAACCCTAAACCCTAAACCCTAAACCCTAAACCCTAAACCCTAAACCCTAAACCCTAAACCCTAAACCCTAAACCCTAAACCCTAAACCCTAAACCCTAAACCCTAAACCCTAAACCCTAAACCCTAAACCCTAAACCCTAAACCCTAAACCCTAAACCCCTAAACCCTAAACCCTAAACCCTAAACCCTAAACCCTAAACCCTAAACCTCCTAAACCCTAAACCCTAAACCCTAAACCCTAAACCCTAAACCCTAAACCCTAAACCCTAAACCCTAAACCCTAAACCCTAAACCCTAAACCCTAAACCCTAAACCCTAAACCCTAAACCCTAAACCCTAAACCCTAAACCCTAAACCCTAAACCCTAAAAACCCTAAACCCTAAACCCTAAACCCTAAACCCTAAACCCTAAACCCTAAACCCTAAACCCTAAACCCTAAACCCTAAACCCTAAACCCTAAACCCTAAACCCTAAACCCTAAACCCTAAACCCTAAACCCTAAACCCTAAACCCTAAACCCTAAACCCTAAACCCTAAACCCTAAACCCTAAACCCTAAACCCTAAACCCTAAACCCTAAACCCTAAACCCTAAACCCTAAACCCTAAACCCTAAACCCTAAACCCTAAACCCTAAACCCTAAACCCTAAACCCTAAAACCCTAAACCCTAAACCCTAAACCCTAAAACCCTAAACCCTAAACCCTAAACCCTAAACCCTAAACCCTAAACCCTAAACCCTAAACCCTAAACCCTAAACCCTAAACCCTAAACCCTAAACCCTAAACCCTAAACCCTAAACCCTAAACCCTAAAACCCTAAACCCTAAACCCTAAACCCTAAACCCTAAACCCTAAACCCTAAACCCTAAACCCTAAACCCTAAACCCTAAACCCTAAACCCTAAACCCTAAACCCTAAACCCTAAACCCTAAACCCTAAACCCTAAACCCTAAACCCTAAACCCTAAACCCTAAACCCTAAACCCTAAACCCTAAACCCTAAACCCTAAACCCTAAACCCTAAACCCTAAACCCTAAACCCTAAACCCTAAACCCTAAACCCTAAACCCTAAACCCTAAACCCTAAACCCTAAACCCTAAACCCTAAACCCTAAACCCTAAACCCTAAACCCTAAACCCTAAACCCTAAACCCTAAACCCTAAACCCTAAACCCTAAACCCTAAACCCTAAAACCCTAAACCCTAAAACCCTAAACCCTAAACCCTAAACCCTAAACCCTAAACCCTAAACCCTAAACCCTAAACCCTAAACCCTAAACCCTAAAACCCTAAACCCTAAACCCTAAACCCTAAACCCTAAACCCTAAACCCTAAACCCTAAACCCTAAACCCTAAACCCTAAACCCTAAACCCTAAACCCTAAACCCTAAACCCTAAACCCTAAACCCTAAACCCTAAACCCTAAAACCCTAAACCCTAAACCCTAAACCCTAAACCCTAAACCCTAAACCCCTAAACCCTAAACCCTAAACCCTAAACCCTAAACCCTAAACCCTAAACCCTAAACCCTAAACCCTAAACCCTAAACCCTAAACCCTAAACCCTAAACCCTAAACCCTAAACCCTAAACCCTAAACCCTAAACCCTAAACCCTAAACCCTAAACCCTAAACCCTAAACCCTAAACCCTAAACCCTAAACCCTAAACCCTAAAACCCTAAACCCTAAACCCTAAACCCTAAACCCTAAACCCTAAACCCTAAACCCTAAAACCCTAAACCCTAAACCCTAAACCCTAAACCCTAAACCCTAAACCCTAAACCCTAAAACCCTAAACCCTAAACCCTAAACCCTAAACCCTAAACCCTAAACCCTAAACCCTAAACCCTAAACCCTAAACCCTAAAACCCTAAACCCTAAACCCTAAACCCTAAACCCTAAACCCTAAACCCTAAACCCTAAACCCTAAACCCTAAACCCTAAACCCTAAACCCTAAACCCTAAACCCTAAACCCTAAACCCTAAACCCTAAACCCTAAACCCTAAACCCTAAACCCTAAACCCTAAACCCTAAACCCTAAACCCTAAACCCTAAACCCTAAACCCTAAACCCTAAACCCTAAACCCTAAACCCTAAACCCTAAACCCTAAACCCTAAACCCTAAACCCTAAAACCCTAAACCCTAAACCCTAAACCCTAAACCCTAAACCCTAAACCCTAAACCCTAAACCCTAAACCCTAAACCCTAAACCCTAAACCCTAAACCCCTAAACCCTAAACCCTAAACCCTAAACCCTAAACCCTAAACCCTAAACCCTAAACCCTAAACCCTAAACCCTAAACCCTAAACCCTAAACCCTAAACCCTAAACCCTAAACCCTAAACCCTAAACCCTAAACCCTAAACCCTAAAACCCTAAACCCTAAACCCTAAACCCTAAACCCTAAACCCTAAACCCTAAACCCTAAACCCTAAACCCTAAACCCTAAACCCTAAACCCTAAACCCTAAACCCTAAAACCCTAAACCCTAAAAACCTAAACCCTAAACCCTAAACCCTAAACCCTAAACCCTAAACCCTAAACCCTAAACCCTAAACCCTAAACCCTAAACCCTAAACCCTAAACCCTAAACCCTAAACCCTAAACCCTAAACCCTAAACCCTAAACCCTAAACCCTAAACCCTAAACCCTAAACCCTAAACCCTAAACCCTAAACCCTAAACCCTAAACCCTAAACCCTAAACCCTAAACCCTAAACCCTAAACCCTAAACCCTAAACCCTAAACCCTAAACCCTAAACCCTAAACCCTAAACCCTAAACCCTAAACCCTAAACCCTAAACCCTAAACCCTAAACCCTAAACCCTAAACCCTAAACCCTAAACCCTAAACCCTAAACCCTAAACCCTAAACCCTAAACCCTAAACCCTAAACCCTAAACCCTAAACCCTAAACCCTAAACCCTAAACCCTAAACCCTAAACCCTAAACCCTAAACCCTAAACCCTAAACCCTAAACCCTAAACCCTAAACCCTAAACCCTAAACCCTAAACCCTAAACCCTAAACCCTAAACCCTAAACCCTAAACCCTAAACCCTAAACCCTAAACCCTAAACCCTAAACCCTAAACCCTAAACCCTAAACCCTAAACCCTAAACCCTAAAACCCTAAACCCTAAACCCTAAACCCTAAACCCTAAACCCTAAACCCTAAACCCTAAACCCTAAACCCTAAACCCTAAACCCTAAACCCTAAACCCTAAACCCTAAACCCTAAACCCTAAACCCTAAACCCTAAACCCTAAACCCTAAACCCTAAACCCTAAACCCTAAACCCCAAACCCTAAACCCTAAACCCTAAACCCTAAACCCTAAACCCTAAACCCTAAACCCTAAAACCCTAAACCCTAAACCCTAAACCCTAAACCCTAAACCCTAAACCCTAAACCCTAAACCCTAAACCCTAAACCCTAAAACCCTAAACCCTAAACCCTAAACCCTAAACCCTAAACCCTAAACCCTAAACCCTAAACCCTAAACCCTAAACCCTAAACCCTAAACCCTAAACCCTAAACCCTAAACCCTAAACCCTAAACCCTAAACCCTAAACCCTAAACCCTAAACCCTAAACCCTAAACCCTAAACCCTAAACCCTAAACCCTAAACCCTAAACCCTAAACCCTAAACCCTAAACCCTAAACCCTAAACCCTAAACCCTAAACCCTAAACCCTAAACCCTAAACCCTAAACCCTAAACCCTAAACCCTAAACCCTAAACCCTAAACCCTAAACCCTAAACCCTAAACCCTAAACCCTAAACCCTAAACCCTAAACCCTAAACCCTAAACCCTAAACCCTAAACCCTAAACCCTAAACCCTAAACCCTAAACCCTAAACCCTAAACCCTAAACCCTAAACCCTAAACCCTAAACCCTAAACCCTAAACCCTAAACCCTAAACCCTAAACCCTAAACCCTAAACCCTAAACCCTAAACCCTAAACCCTAAACCCTAAACCCTAAACCCTAAACCCTAAACCCTAAACCCTAAACCCTAAACCCTAAACCCTAAACCCTAAACCCTAAACCCTAAACCCTAAACCCTAAACCCTAAACCCTAAACCCTAAACCCTAAACCCTAAACCCTAAACCCTAAACCCTAAACCCTAAACCCTAAACCCTAAACCCTAAACCCTAAACCCTAAACCCTAAACCCTAAACCCTAAAAACCCTAAACCCTAAACCCTAAACCCTAAACCCTAAACCCTAAACCCTAAACCCTAAACCCTAAACCCTAAACCCTAAACCCTAAACCCTAAACCCTAAACCCTAAACCCTAAACCCTAAACCCTAAACCCTAAACCCTAAACCCTAAACCCTAAACCCTAAACCCTAAACCCTAAACCCTAAACCCTAAACCCTAAACCCTAAACCCTAAACCCTAAACCCTAAACCCTAAACCCTAAACCCTAAACCCTAAAACCCTAAACCCTAAACCCTAAACCCTAAACCCTAAACCCTAAACCCTAAACCCTAAACCCTAAACCCTAAACCCTAAACCCTAAACCCTAAACCCTAAACCCTAAACCCTAAACCCTAAACCCTAAACCCCTAAACCCTAAACCCTAAACCCTAAACCCTAAACCCTAAACCCTAAACCCTAAACCCTAAACCCTAAACCCTAAACCCTAAACCCTAAACCCTAAACCCTAAACCCTAAACCCTAAACCCTAAACCCTAAACCCTAAACCCTAAACCCTAAACCCTAAACCCTAAACCCTAAACCCTAAACCCTAAACCCTAAACCCTAAACCCTAAACCCTAAACCCTAAACCCTAAACCCTAAACCCTAAACCCTAAACCCTAAACCCTAAACCCTAAACCCTAAACCCTAAACCCTAAACCCTAAACCCTAAACCCTAAACCCTAAACCCTAAACCCTAAACCCTAAACCCTAAACCCTAAACCCTAAACCCTAAACCCTAAACCCTAAACCCTAAACCCTAAACCCTAAACCCTAAACCCTAAACCCTAAACCCTAAACCCTAAACCCTAAACCCTAAACCCTAAACCCTAAACCCTAAACCCTAAACCCTAAACCCTAAACCCTAAACCCTAAACCCTAAACCCTAAACCCTAAACCCTAAACCCTAAACCCTAAACCCCTAAACCCTAAACCCTAAAACCCTAAACCCTAAACCCTAAACCCTAAACCCTAAACCCTAAACCCTAAACCCTAAACCCTAAACCCTAAACCCTAAACCCTAAACCCTAAAAACCCTAAACCCTAAACCCTAAACCCTAAACCCTAAACCCTAAACCCTAAACCCTAAACCCTAAACCCTAAACCCTAAACCCTAAACCCTAAACCCTAAACCCTAAACCCTAAAACCCTAAACCCTAAACCCTAAACCCTAAACCCTAAACCCTAAACCCTAAACCCTAAACCCTAAACCCTAAACCCTAAACCCTAAACCCTAAACCCTAAACCCTAAACCCTAAACCCTAAACCCTAAACCCTAAACCCTAAACCCTAAACCCTAAACCCTAAACCCTAAACCCTAAACCCTAAAACCCTAAACCCTAAACCCTAAACCCTAAACCCTAAACCCTAAACCCTAAACCCTAAACCCTAAACCCTAAACCCTAAACCCTAAACCCTAAACCCTAAACCCTAAACCCTAAACCCTAAACCCTAAACCCTAAACCCTAAACCCTAAACCCTAAACCCTAAACCCTAAACCCTAAACCCTAAACCCTAAACCCTAAACCCTAAACCCTAAACCCTAAACCCTAAACCCTAAACCCTAAACCCTAAACCCTAAACCCTAAACCCTAAACCCTAAACCCTAAACCCTAAACCCTAAACCCTAAACCCTAAACCCTAAACCCTAAACCCTAAACCCTAAACCCTAAACCCTAAACCCTAAACCCCTAAACCCTAAACCCTAAACCCTAAACCCTAAACCCTAAACCCTAAACCCTAAACCCTAAACCCTAAACCCTAAACCCTAAACCCTAAACCCTAAACCCTAAACCCTAAACCCTAAACCCTAAACCCTAAACCCTAAACCCTAAACCCTAAACCCTAAACCCTAAACCCTAAACCCTAAACCCTAAACCCTAAACCCTAAACCCTAAACCCTAAACCCTAAACCCTAAACCCTAAACCCTAAACCCTAAACCCTAAAACCCTAAACCCTAAACCCTAAACCCTAAACCCTAAACCCTAAACCCTAAACCCTAAACCCTAAACCCTAAACCCTAAACCCTAAACCCTAAACCCTAAACCCTAAACCCTAAACCCTAAACCCTAAACCCTAAACCCTAAACCCTAAACCCTAAACCCCTAAACCCTAAACCCTAAACCCTAAACCCTAAACCCTAAACCCTAAACCCTAAACCCTAAACCCTAAACCCTAAACCCTAAACCCTAAACCCTAAACCCTAAACCCTAAACCCTAAACCCTAAACCCTAAACCCTAAACCCTAAACCCTAAACCCTAAACCCTAAACCCTAAACCCCTAAACCCTAAACCCTAAACCCTAAACCCTAAACCCTAAACCCTAAACCCTAAACCCTAAACCCTAAACCCTAAACCCTAAACCCTAAACCCTAAACCCTAAACCCTAAACCCTAAACCCCTAAACCCTAAACCCTAAACCCTAAACCCTAAACCCTAAACCCTAAACCCTAAACCCTAAACCCTAAACCCTAAACCCTAAACCCTAAACCCTAAACCCTAAACCCTAAACCCTAAACCCTAAACCCTAAAACCCTAAACCCTAAACCCTAAACCCTAAACCCTAAACCCTAAACCCTAAACCCTAAACCCTAAACCCTAAACCCTAAACCCTAAACCCTAAACCCTAAACCCTAAACCCTAAACCCTAAACCCTAAACCCTAAACCCTAAACCCTAAACCCTAAACCCTAAACCCTAAACCCTAAACCCTAAACCCTAAACCCTAAACCCTAAACCCTAAACCCTAAACCCTAAACCCTAAACCCTAAACCCTAAACCCTAAACCCTAAACCCTAAACCCTAAACCCTAAACCCTAAACCCTAAACCCTAAACCCTAAACCCTAAACCCTAAACCCTAAACCCTAAACCCTAAACCCTAAACCCTAAACCCTAAACCCTAAACCCTAAACCCTAAACCCTAAACCCTAAACCCTAAACCCTAAACCCTAAACCCTAAAACCCTAAACCCTAAACCCTAAACCCCTAAACCCTAAAACCCTAAAACCTAAACCCTAAACCCTAAACCCTAAACCCTAAACCCTAAACCCTAAACCCTAAACCCTAAACCCTAAACCCTAAACCCTAAACCCTAAACCCTAAACCCTAAACCCTAAACCCTAAACCCTAAACCCTAAACCCTAAACCCTAAACCCTAAACCCTAAACCCTAAACCCTAAACCCTAAACCCTAAACCCTAAACCCTAAACCCTAAACCCTAAACCCTAAACCCTAAACCCTAAACCCTAAACCCTAAACCCTAAACCCTAAACCCTAAACCCTAAACCCTAAACCCTAAACCCTAAACCCTAAACCCTAAACCCTAAACCCTAAACCCTAAACCCTAAACCCTAAACCCTAAACCCTAAACCCTAAACCCTAAACCCTAAACCCTAAACCCTAAACCCTAAACCCTAAACCCTAAACCCTAAACCCTAAACCCTAAACCCTAAACCCTAAACCCTAAACCCTAAACCCTAAACCCTAAACCCTAAACCCTAAACCCTAAACCCTAAACCCTAAACCCTAAACCCTAAACCCTAAACCCTAAACCCTAAACCCTAAACCCTAAACCCTAAACCCTAAACCCTAAACCCTAAACCCTAAACCCTAAACCCTAAACCCTAAACCCTAAACCCTAAACCCTAAACCCTAAACCCTAAACCCTAAACCCTAAACCCTAAACCCTAAACCCTAAACCCTAAACCCTAAACCCTAAACCCTAAACCCTAAACCCTAAACCCCTAAACCCTAAACCCTAAACCCTAAACCCTAAACCCTAAACCCTAAACCCTAAACCCTAAACCCTAAACCCTAAACCCTAAACCCTAAACCCTAAACCCTAAACCCTAAACCCTAAACCCTAAACCCTAAACCCTAAACCCTAAACCCTAAACCCTAAACCCTAAAACCCTAAACCCTAAACCCTAAACCCTAAACCCTAAACCCTAAACCCTAAACCCTAAACCCTAAACCCTAAACCCTAAACCCTAAACCCTAAACCCTAAACCCTAAACCCTAAACCCTAAACCCTAAACCCTAAACCCTAAACCCTAAACCCTAAACCCTAAACCCTAAACCCTAAACCCTAAACCCTAAACCCTAAACCCTAAACCCTAAACCCTAAACCCTAAACCCTAAACCCTAAACCCTAAACCCTAAACCCTAAACCCTAAACCCTAAACCCTAAACCCTAAACCCTAAACCCTAAACCCTAAACCCTAAACCCTAAACCCTAAAACCTAAACCCTAAACCCTAAACCCTAAACCCTAAACCCTAAACCCTAAACCCTAAACCCTAAACCCTAAACCCTAAACCCTAAACCCTAAAACCCTAAACCCTAAACCCTAAACCCTAAACCCTAAACCCTAAACCCTAAACCCTAAACCCTAAACCCTAAAACCCTAAACCCTAAACCCTAAACCCTAAACCCTAAACCCTAAACCCTAAACCCTAAACCCTAAACCCTAAACCCTAAACCCTAAACCCTAAACCCTAAACCCTAAACCCTAAACCCTAAACCCTAAACCCTAAACCCTAAACCCTAAACCCTAAAACCCTAAACCCTAAACCCTAAACCCTAAACCCTAAACCCTAAACCCTAAACCCTAAACCCTAAACCCTAAACCCTAAACCCTAAACCCTAAACCCTAAACCCTAAACCCTAAACCCTAAACCCTAAACCCTAAACCCTAAACCCTAAACCCTAAACCCTAAACCCTAAACCCTAAACCCTAAACCCTAAACCCTAAACCCTAAACCCTAAACCCTAAACCCTAAACCCTAAACCCTAAACCCTAAAAACCCTAAACCCTAAACCCTAAACCCTAAACCCTAAACCCTAAACCCTAAACCCTAAACCCTAAACCCTAAACCCTAAACCCTAAACCCTAAACCCTAAACCCTAAACCCTAAACCCTAAACCCTAAACCCTAAACCCTAAACCCTAAACCCTAAACCCTAAACCCTAAACCCTAAACCCTAAACCCTAAACCCTAAACCCTAAACCCTAAACCCTAAACCCTAAACCCTAAACCCTAAACCCTAAACCCTAAACCCTAAACCCTAAACCCTAAAAACCCTAAACCCTAAACCCTAAACCCTAAACCCTAAACCCTAAACCCTAAACCCTAAACCCTAAACCCTAAACCCTAAACCCTAAACCCTAAACCCTAAACCCTAAACCCTAAACCCTAAACCCTAAACCCTAAACCCTAAACCCTAAACCCTAAACCCTAAACCCTAAACCCTAAACCCTAAACCCTAAACCCTAAACCCTAAACCCTAAACCCTAAACCCTAAACCCTAAACCCTAAACCCTAAACCCTAAACCCTAAACCCTAAACCCTAAACCCTAAACCCTAAACCCTAAACCCTAAACCCTAAACCCTAAACCCTAAACCCTAAACCCTAAACCCTAAACCCTAAACCCTAAACCCTAAACCCTAAACCCTAAACCCTAAACCCTAAACCCTAAACCCTAAAACCCTAAACCCTAAACCCTAAACCCTAAACCCTAAACCCTAAACCCTAAACCCTAAACCCTAAACCCTAAACCCTAAACCCTAAACCCTAAACCCTAAACCCTAAACCCTAAACCCTAAACCCTAAACCCTAAACCCTAAACCCTAAACCCTAAACCCTAAACCCTAAACCCTAAACCCTAAACCCTAAAAACCCTAAACCCTAAACCCTAAACCCTAAACCCTAAACCCTAAACCCTAAACCCTAAACCCTAAACCCTAAACCCTAAACCCTAAACCCTAAACCCTAAACCCTAAACCCTAAACCCTAAACCCTAAACCCTAAACCCTAAACCCTAAACCCTAAACCCTAAACCCTAAACCCTAAAACCCTAAACCCTAAACCCTAAACCCTAAAACCCTAAACCCTAAACCCTAAACCCTAAACCCTAAACCCTAAACCCTAAACCCTAAACCCTAAACCCTAAACCCCTAAACCCTAAACCCTAAACCCTAAACCCTAAACCCTAAACCCTAAACCCTAAACCCTAAACCCTAAACCCTAAACCCTAAACCCTAAACCCTAAACCCTAAACCCTAAACCCTAAAACCCTAAACCCTAAAACCCTAAACCCTAAACCCCTAAACCCTAAACCCTAAACCCTAAACCCTAAACCCTAAACCCTAAACCCTAAACCCTAAAACCCTAAACCCTAAACCCTAAACCCTAAACCCTAAACCCTAAACCCTAAACCCTAAACCCTAAACCCTAAACCCTAAACCCTAAACCCTAAACCCTAAACCCTAAACCCTAAACCCTAAACCCTAAACCCTAAACCCTAAACCCTAAACCCTAAACCCTAAACCCTAAACCCTAAACCCTAAACCCTAAACCCTAAACCCTAAACCCTAAAACCCTAAACCCTAAACCCTAAACCCTAAACCCTAAACCCTAAACCCTAAACCCTAAACCCTAAACCCTAAACCCTAAACCCTAAACCCTAAACCCTAAACCCTAAACCCTAAACCCTAAACCCTAAACCCTAAACCCTAAACCCTAAACCCTAAACCCTAAACCCTAAACCCTAAACCCTAAACCCTAAACCCTAAACCCTAAACCCTAAACCCTAAACCCTAAACCCTAAACCCTAAACCCTAAACCCTAAACCCTAAACCCTAAACCCTAAACCCTAAACCCTAAACCCTAAACCCTAAACCCTAAACCCTAAACCCTAAACCCTAAACCCTAAACCCTAAACCCTAAACCCTAAACCCTAAACCCTAAACCCTAAACCCTAAACCCTAAACCCTAAACCCTAAACCCTAAACCCTAAACCCTAAACCCTAAACCCTAAACCCTAAACCCTAAACCCTAAACCCTAAACCCTAAACCCTAAACCCTAAACCCTAAACCCTAAACCCTAAACCCTAAACCCTAAACCCTAAACCCTAAACCCTAAACCCTAAACCCTAAACCCTAAACCCTAAACCCTAAACCCTAAACCCTAAACCCTAAACCCTAAACCCTAAACCCTAAACCCTAAACCCTAAACCCTAAACCCTAAACCCTAAACCCTAAACCCTAAACCCTAAACCCTAAACCCTAAACCCTAAACCCTAAACCCTAAACCCTAAACCCTAAACCCTAAAACCCTAAACCCTAAACCCTAAACCCTAAACCCTAAACCCTAAACCCTAAACCCTAAACCCTAAACCCTAAACCCTAAACCCTAAACCCTAAACCCTAAACCCTAAACCCTAAACCCTAAACCCTAAACCCTAAACCCTAAACCCTAAACCCTAAACCCTAAACCCTAAACCCTAAACCCTAAACCCTAAACCCTAAACCCTAAACCCTAAACCCTAAACCCTAAACCCTAAACCCTAAACCCTAAACCCTAAACCCTAAACCCTAAACCCTAAACCCTAAACCCTAAACCCTAAACCCTAAACCCTAAACCCTAAACCCTAAACCCTAAACCCTAAACCCTAAACCCTAAACCCTAAACCCTAAACCCTAAACCCTAAACCCTAAACCCTAAACCCTAAACCCTAAACCCTAAACCCTAAACCCTAAACCCTAAACCCTAAACCCTAAACCCTAAACCCTAAACCCTAAACCCTAAACCCTAAACCCTAAACCCTAAACCCTAAACCCTAAACCCTAAACCCTAAACCCTAAACCCTAAACCCTAAACCCTAAACCCTAAACCCTAAACCCTAAACCCTAAACCCTAAACCCTAAACCCTAAACCCTAAACCCTAAACCCTAAACCCTAAACCCTAAACCCTAAACCCTAAACCCTAAACCCTAAACCCTAAACCCTAAACCCTAAACCCTAAACCCTAAACCCTAAACCCTAAACCCTAAACCCTAAACCCTAAACCCTAAACCCTAAACCCTAAACCCTAAAACCCTAAACCCTAAAACCCTAAACCCTAAACCCTAAACCCTAAACCCTAAACCCTAAACCCTAAACCCTAAACCCTAAACCCTAAACCCTAAACCCTAAACCCTAAACCCTAAACCCTAAACCCTAAAACCCTAAACCCTAAACCCTAAACCCTAAACCCTAAACCCTAAACCCTAAACCCTAAACCCTAAACCCTAAACCCTAAACCCTAAACCCTAAACCCTAAACCCTAAACCCTAAAACCCTAAACCCTAAACCCTAAACCCTAAACCCTAAACCCTAAACCCTAAACCCTAAACCCTAAACCCTAAACCCTAAACCCTAAACCCTAAACCCTAAACCCTAAACCCTAAACCCTAAACCCTAAACCCTAAACCCTAAACCCTAAACCCTAAACCCTAAACCCTAAACCCTAAACCCTAAACCCTAAACCCTAAACCCTAAACCCTAAACCCTAAACCCTAAACCCTAAACCCTAAACCCTAAACCCTAAACCCTAAACCCTAAACCCTAAACCCTAAACCCTAAACCCTAAACCCTAAACCCTAAACCCTAAACCCTAAACCCTAAACCCTAAACCCTAAACCCTAAACCCTAAACC
>JADLZK010008074.1:0-177500 GCA_015847255.1 Hyparrhenia diplandra | reverse complement strand
CCTAAACCCTAAACCCTAAACCCTAAACCCTAAACCCCCTAAACCCAAACCCCCAACCCGAAACCCTAAACCCCGAACCCCTAACCCAAACCCTAAACCCTAAAAACCCTAAACCCTAAACCCGAAACCCTAAACCCCGAACCCCGAACCCTAAACCCTAAACCCTAAACCCCAAACCCTAAACACTAAAGGAGTCTTATATGATCATTGCGTATACATGCGAATAACCCACGTGGTTTTGTCAACTCCCATGTGTACGCACTGATCATATCAGACGAACCACCACAAACTCACATACATGTTATTCCCTTGCCACACGATATTTGATCCACCTCGTGGGGTTAACACTTAACCCAAGCATAGCCATACATTTCTTGATCCAATCATTCGAGTAGTCTAGTGATATCTCTAATGGAGAGGGGTAATTCCATCTTGATTGACTATGCCTCACAGCATACATGTCGGGTCAATCCAGCCCCATGTCATACATGTGCCCACAATATTAGTTTGACATCTCGTGGGGAATCGATATTCCGGACATCTCAAAGATGGCCCAGTCCGAAACAAAAGCCCAGACTCACCCCGGCCCAATCAAGCTCACGAAGCACAGTAACAGGCCGTCCCGACAAAGGCGTTCAAAGTCAGGCTCGTGGACGAGCTCTCCAGTCTCAGGCGAAAGAGCAGTCCCTCGAGGTCTCCTTTCCGCCTCGCTCGAGCTCCACGCAGATCCCAATCCCGTGACAAAGACGAGCTCAATAGGTGTCCTCCCTCCGCCTCGCTCGAGCTCCCTCATCGACGAGCTCTCCGGTCCTTCACCGCGCTCAACCTCGTCCGGAGACCTCTTTCCGCCTCGCTCGAGCTCCCCCGATAATGAGCTCTATGATCCCCCACGCGGGGACAACCCAGAGCTCGTCCGCCTGTCTTCGAAGAAGCCAACGGGTGCGGGAGCTGGCCAACCACTCCCTGATAAGCCCAACCACCCTTTGACGAGCACTGTAGCCACGTAGGGTCACGGTGACGAGGGAGAGGTGACGGGTTCACCCCGCCATGCCCTACCCTACCCAACCACTCCTCTACAGTGGTGGTCGGGTACGCCCGGCGTATAATCACCCCGTCAGCAGTATGGCCGCACCCATGCTGAGGGGATGTGTTCCAACTACGATTGGAGGCCAGGCGACGACCGGCCACCGCCCAACCCGAGAAACCCGTGTACGACGATGACCAATTACGACGCAGTGGACATCCCCGAGCTCTAACGAGCTCTTCTCCGCATAACGAGCGATGCTCGTTACTCGGCTCCTTTTGCGCTATCATCCCTATAATTTCTCTCCCTTCTCCTTTTTAGTCCTCGACCGTGGTGGCACCCATGTACACTTCCCTTGCAACTATAAAAGGGGACCCTTGCCACCGGTTCAGGCAGGACTCTAAGCATTCACCAATCCTCACACCCACGTTTCACCGGATATTGGCACTTGCCTCAATCGAAGAGACTTGGGAGTCCGCTCCCTCTCTCGCCCCGCTTGTACTAGCCCCGGTATGAGCGTTTGAGCTCGGATAGTGATCCCAACTGGACTAGGGTGCACGATTTACCCCGAACTAGTATACATCTTGCGTCATTGTCTATAGAGCTAGGCCTTCGGAGCACACGCTAGCCAGTAGATTACTGTGACGGTGGTATTAGACCACGACACATCTCCATGTCTATGACTTGTGAAACATAGTCATCAACCAATATGTGTGTTGATCTAATATTCATGTGTGTTCTCACATGAACTCCGATCGGGACAATTCTGTAATAACCATACAAGTAAAGAGTCTCACAAACAATTCACATAATTACCAATCGATACAAGTTGTCTTTAATGGATATTCATGAACATATAATATATCATGGATACAAGGTGATACAATCATCTCTATGATTATCTCTAGGGCATATTCCCAACAATCTCCCACTTGCACTAGAGTTAATCTTGAAGATATCTAATACCCATATCTCTCATGTGCGCCTCATGCTTAGGCTGTGGGAGAGCCTTTGTCAAAGGATCTCGCAACATTCAAATCTGTATGTATCTTACATATCTTGATCTCACCCCTTATAATGAACTCTAGAATGAGGTGAAATTTCCGCGGCACATGTTTGTTCTTATGGTGATCCCTCGGCTCCTTAGCCTCATGTGCAATTGCGCCACTATTGTCACAATGAAGGTTCAATGGGCCGCTTGCATTCGAAACACACCAAGGTCACCGAGGAACTTCCTCATCCAAACACCTTCCTTCACAGCTTCGAAGCCGCTATGTACTCGGCTTCTGCTGTAGAATCGGTCACCGTTTCCAGCTTAGAACTTTTCCAACTGACAGCACCACCATTTATTGTGAACAAATATCCTGATTGAGATTGTGAATCATATGTGTCGGGCTTTGGAAGCTAGCATCGGTGTAACAATTTATAACGGCTCCTCCTCACCTCCATAGATTAGGAACATATCTTTAGTCCTTCTCAAGTACTTAAGAATATTTTTAACAAGTGTCCGGTGACTCTCACCGATCGGTTTTGGTACCGCCGCAATACTTAGAGCATATGAGACATCTGGCGTGTACATATCATGGCGTACATGATGGAACCAACCGCCAAGGCGTATGGAACCTTACTCTTGCGCTCTCGCTCATCGCCAATCGAAGGACGCCGCTTCTTGCTAAAATGCATACCATGTGACATAGGTAGGAACCCTTTCTTAGATCTGCTCCATGTTGAACCGTTTCAACACCTTATCAATGTAATGATCTTGGCTTAATCCTATAAGCCTCTTCGATCTATCTCTATAGATCTTTATGCTCAAAATGTAAGCTGCTTCTCCCAAATCCTTCATAGAAAATGTATTATTAGTGAAGTCTTCACGGATTGCAACATTGGAATGTCATTCCCAATCAACAAAGATGTCATCCACATACAAGATTAGAAACACAACAAATAGTCCCACTTTCCTTCTTGTATACACAAGGTTCTTCTTCATTCTCGATGAAAGCCAAGAGCTTTGACCTCTTCATCAAAACGAATGTTCCAACTCCGAGATGCTTGCTTTGACCCATAAATGGATTTCTTAAGCTTGCATATTTTTCCAAAGATTCTTAGGATCAACAAAACCTTTGGGTTGTATCATATACACGTCCTCATCCAAATTTCCATTTAGAAAGGTTGTTTTAACATCCATCCGCCATATCTCATAATCAAAATGAGCAAATAATTGCTAGAATGATCCTGGGATAGATTTAAGAATCGCTATCTTGGCGAGAATGTCTGTTCATAGCCAACTCCTTGAACTTGCTTTGAAAACCCTTTGCGACAAGTCGAGCTTTATAGACATGAACATTTTCGTCCATATCCTCCATTTGCACTCAATGGGTCTAACCCCATCGGGCGGTCAACCAAGTTCCAAACTTGATTATCTTCCATGGAATCTATCTCGGATCTCATGGCACTTAGCCATTTCTCGAAATCTGGGTCCATCATTGCTTCGCATATGTCATAGGTTCGTCATCATCTAACAATAACACATCCTGAAAGTGCATCTAGCCCTTTAGTGGGTTTTGGTGAATTGAATGACAACATAATTAAAAGGTCTAATAAGTTTGCTAAGTGTTGAACAGGAAACTACTCTATTACATATACTTATGGATTGTATAGTAATAAGTATATTCAAGGTTCAACAAGTAAGCAAACTTGATGGTATTCCACATAGTATGGAAGTAAAGCCAAATTGTGTATTGTTGTATTGAAAGATGATGGAAACAATCTAGTTCAAGCAAAAGACAATAATGCAAATGGAATCAATGAAATGGCTTATATGTTGTGGAATATCTTAGCATCATGTGAAAGCAAGCATACTTGGCGTAAGACAAATGAGACAAGAGTTGATGATTTTGGATTGGTCTCTATAATGGCTTGTTTCCCATGAATAGAAGATTGAAATAAGTATTGGAGTGTCAAGCCAAAATGATAGGATACAAGGAACCGTGAATTAGCTTGACCATATTGATGTTGATCCATGTATGTCTCTATGTGAGTCAAACCGAAGCTTGATTGGTCTCAACATTCATATCTACAAGACAATCAAGCAAGGATCAAAGTGTTGAAGAAATGATTATTCAACGGATGCTTAATGTGATGTGACTTGAATATGCCTTGATAAGGTGAAGATAGCAAGGAAAGGGCTTCGAGGTACTAAGCGAAGGTGAAGGACAAGTGGTGGCTTGGGACTGAGGTACCATGGCTAAGGTGAAGAAGAGAGTACTTGCATTTAGTCGAGGAACTAATCAAGCTACGAGGAGTCATATTGTGTTAAGGATCAAATTATTAGTGGAAGTGACTTGAAGCCATAATTGAACTCATATTTGTGGAAATGGTTCAAGTCACATGCTCAAGGTATATTTGCTCTAAGGGATGAGACAAAGTGATAGAGGATGATGTACAGGTTGATGGAACCTCTCAAGTGCAATGGATGGCAACCTAGACTCATGGAGGTTTAAATTCATTTATATTTTGAATCTTGAGTTTAGGACATGCCGTACTATTAAGAGGGATCCTAGGACCCTTGGCTACATGTGAACTAAATGCTCAAACCTCCAGCTCACCCAAAAACATCACTCCAAGCCAAAATAGCCATCCAAAACTTAGTTTTACCTTTTGTTTGATGGGCAGCGCGGCGGTGCAGCGCGTGAGACAAGCACCGCGCACACGCGGCATGCCATCTTGCGTTTGTGAGGCAGTGCCGCAGACTTTTAATCGATCGTTGGGGCGGTCGGGTATAAATACCCCTCCAACCCCTCCTCCAACGGTACTCTGGTCACTTCTTCTTCCAGCTCGCGAAAAAAGGCACCCGAGAAACATACCTCTTGCTCTCTCTCTCTCCTCCATTGAAGTACCTTGAGCTCCCCACTCAATCCCTCACTTTCCACCACGGATTCTTAAGGGAAAAGGAAGCAAACCGCTTGTGGAGGCGGATCTACTACTTCCCCAACTTGAAAGAGCATTTGGTTCACGTTTGGCCTACTTGTTCTAGGGTTCTTTACTCTTGGAGCTTGCTCCTAGCCCGGCTAGGCGTCACCCTTGAGCTGCCAACTTGTGTGGCAGCCTTGGGAGGTTTGTAACCTCACTCAAAATCAAGAAATCACCCCTCATCTCAAGGGTTCACTCCCTTGACTTGAGAACGAGGGAAGGGACGAAATTGTGTGGTGAATCCCAATCCTTTTGTGGATACCTCAACAACGTGGACGTAACTTCGACCTTTGTGGCGACGGTGAACCACGAGAAAAAATCCTTGTCTCACGTGTGCTTTTTACATTCTTGCATATATATTCTTGTGAGCTAGGGTTTGTCCCGATCTACTTTGTTGATTAGTTCCCCGGTACTTTCTATTGGATATCTATGATATATTTGTATGCGAGGAACTTAGGAAAGTCACTTTCGATCTAAGTTTCGTTGCTTAGATTTCAAACTGCAGGTTGTGTTTGTTTATGCAGGCAGGCGGCGGTTACAAAGTGGCGGGCGAGGCAAAGGTGTAGACGAGGCGGTGCCGCGCGGAGGCGGCGAGCAGCCGCGTTGTTCTAAAAAACCGCCGAGTTTGTTTTTTTCAGTGATTTTAAGGTACAGGCCTATTCACCCCCCCCCTCTAGGCCTCCTAGGCGACATCAAGGTCCTTACAAGTGGTATCGGAGCTGGGCTCTCAATTTCGGGCTTAACCGCCTTGAGAGAAAGATGTCGACAAGTGAGGAGCTATCTCTAGAACTTCTACTTTCGATGGCTCAAACTATGCATCTTGGTCTCTCATCGTGCTTGATATTTTTAGGGCCATGGGTCCTCATATAGAAAGCAGATTGTTGATGTGAGCATTTCACCTCCTAGTGATGCTTTGGACTATCTATCTAGAGAGGAAGTGAAATACTTACATCATTACAATGCTCAAGCTACTAATATTTTGTTTAGTGCTTTGAGTGAAGATGTATTAGATGATGTCATATTTGGAGATGATGAACCTCTTGATGATGCTCATATCATTTGGACCGCACTCAAAGAAAGGTATGGCAAGTCCAAATGTGATGAGAGCAACCTCTCATTGGAGGAACCACTTGAGGAGTGCTCAACTTCACCAACACATGATGAGCCTCAAGTGATTCTCCCAAAAGGCATAATTGATCATGCCACATCCACTTCCTCACCAACACATGACTTAATGGATGGTAATGAAATGGTTGGTGAGAACAATATTTTTACATGTGGTACTTCAACTTTCTCTAGTTCTTGTGTGACTAACATTTTGAAGGAAGAAGAAGCTTGTGATCGGTGGAGGCCAAATGATGAATCCACCTCACCTAGAGGCACAACTCTCTATGCCACATCTCATGTGTGCCTCATGGCAAAAGGTGAGAAGGTAAAATCAAAAGCCAAACCTCCTCCACCTCCTAGTGACATCTCTAGCAGTGATCTAAGTGAAAGCTCTAGTGATAGTGAATCTAGTGATGATGAAGAGTATGCTAGACTCATCAAGAACCTAGATCCTAAAACTAGAGTCTTTTTTTCTCAACTAATGGCGGATTTAGAGAGTACCCAAGCTGAGTTAGCAACTAGAGATGAACAACTTGACAAGCTTGAAAGGTTGTATGTTGCTAATAAGGAAGCTCTTGCATTAAAGAGAAGTGAGGTGGACTCCTTGCACAAGGCTTTGGCCGAAGAGCAAAGAGAACATGTTCTCACAACGAAGGCTAATATTGCACTCAATGACAAGTATTGTGTCTTAGTTAAAAAGCACAAGGAGATTGAGTTGCAATATAGTCATCTTTGGGAGAGCACCTCACAGCCCTCTAATGCAAAGGATACCTCTACTCCCTCCACTAGCCAAGGTTGTGGAAAATGCTTTAATCTTGATTTGAATGTTTATGCCACTAACCTTGTTGACATGGAAGCTATGAGAAAAGAGAGTGCTAGGCTCAATGAGATGATCAAAGGTGAGCTTGGACACACAAAGGAAGACAAGAAAATGGTCAATGACTCTCAAAGTGTGAAGTTTGAGATGAAAGAGCAGATTGGTACAGTTCGGCTGCACGGACACGGCGGCCGCCGCGCCTCAAAGAGAGGCAAAGCCGCGCCCGCAAAAATAGGAAGGCTACCAACCTGTCTCCCCGATCAAACTAGGCACATAACAAGGTTGGCAAGTGATGATAGCAAAGCTTCCAAGAACATCAAGGTGCAACAAGAACCAAAGACTCTCATCACTTGCTTCAAGTGCAAGAAAGAGGGTCACTATGTTAAAAACTGCATCTTGAGGATAGAAAGGAGGGGCATGAGCAAGATCCAAAAGAAGAAGATGGCTCGTGCTAAGTACTCCAACATGGTACACATTGCCTCTACGTGTTCCAACAAGGTTGATGACCAAGCCACACTTCCAAAAAGCAAGAAGTGTTATGGATGCAATGAGAAAGGACATGAAATTAATTCATGTCCAAACAAGAAAAAGTGAAGGCTTGTCATCATCAAAAAAAGAGGCTCATCAATAATGTAGCAAGAAAAATGCAAAAAGAGAAGGCTAACAAGAACAAAAGCCGCCTATGCTACACTTGTAGAGGAAAGGGATATTTAAGTAAGGATTGTCCCATGGGTAACACTCCTAAGCTCAACTTGTCAATTAATTCAAATATGCTTAGGATGCCCAAAAATGACACTTGTGCTAGAGAAGTGATTGGTTCACCATGTGCTAGCACAAAGGCTATTTGGGTGCCTAAATCTCTTGTGACTAACCTTGATGGACCCAACTTAGTTTGGGTGCCACCAAGTTGTGCTTGATGAGTGTTGTAGGTACTTGGAGGTGATATGAAGCTTTGGGGTGCTTGAGCAAGTTAATTGAAAATATTCACTCAAGCTATCAGTCAATTCACATTATATTATCTTCTATGATTGACCCGAAGATAAATCAATGGAAATATTTCACACTTCATATTCACCTCGGTAACTAGTACCTAACCCTTCTTAGCTAGCCATTTGACTTGTGTAGTCCCTAGTAGTTCACAAATATATGTGTGTTTGTGAATTATTAGAAGTGGCTAGAGTGCTTTTTAGTTTAAATGAATCATTTGCCATATGATGCTTTTAATGGCTCTCTAGTAGAGCAAGATCTTATTCATGTTGTAGGTATTGAAGAACCACCTTGTGTTGCTGATTGGTCCTCTGTGCAGTCTGTATTGATCTGGTCATAACTCCATCTTGGGAAGTGCAAATGATAATCCATTTGTTGGGTTTGAAAGTTAACTTGATGAGCTTTCATACCATGTGCAGCATGTAGCAAGGAATATTTTAGATTGATACAGTTTTGCACTTGAAGTTGAGCATATGGCAGACTACTTGAGACATTCTGATCAGTCTATACTAAAAATGGTTTGCAGCCAAAATGGAGTTTGCAAATAGATTAGCACTGGTGGCATTGGAAACTAGACTTCATAAGCTTTCCAACAAGTGCTCATTGACCTTCATAGCCTTTGAAAATCAAAAGTTATGAATGTTTCTTCCACTGGTCCATTTTTTCAAAAAGTGGTCCGCTTCTCGAAAGTGGTCCATTTTCAAAGTGAGGTGATCAAACCTTGATAATGGTGGTGAGATGACACTTATGGAAGCTTAAATGGTTGAGATGTTCTCACCAAATAAAGTGAAGGATCATCAAGTTGCTGCTGCACCAAATTCCGCCGACAACTCGATGTAGTAGTGTAGTCTGCAGACCTATGTTGCAACAACTGCGGAGAGCGGCGATGCCGTGCACGAGAGCGGCGATTACGGCGCTGTGCGCACAACAGCCATTGATTCCACTCAAATTCATGGACAAATCCTACAACTTTCATATGAGCAAAGTGAAGATGAAGATATTGTCTCATTCATTACTATCAAGAAGGGTGATGACAACTAAATCTCAAGTGCAAGTTATGTTTAAAATTTACACCTTTGTGTCTTGTGTAGCCACTTCCATAAATGAAGCACTTGAGGATTGTCATTGGTTATTGATCATGAAAAAGAGAAGACTATGATTGAAACCAAATTGATCATCTACACCAAGCAACATAGATGATTTGAGCTTCCTCCGTGGACTTTAAATCAAGATCTCAAGTTGAAGAAAGTTTTTTCTTCAATGCATACAATGAGTTGGTTTGAAGGATTCGAGTCTTGGTTTTCACATTGGGGAATACAAGTAAATTTCAAGAAGACCAAGAATGAAGAGTCATGCTCAAGTAAAGTAGAGGCATTTATCACTCACAATTCAAGACCTCTCTACTTGATGGAATCTTGTCAAATGGTAGATTGCCAAATTCTCATTCTTATATTACGGGCATCTACATGGTACGAATGGTTGTGAGTATCTCTTGGCAAGCATATTTCAATTTTTATATTATTCTATTATTGCCATGACCTAGACATAGAGTGAAAATCTCAAGTTCTTAAATGAATAAAGTGCTATGTGAGAAATTCAAATACTTAGAGCACTTATCAAAAAAGGGGATTTACTCTATGACTAGAGTTGTGAGACTAATCTTTTCTCTAAGTGATTTATGTAGTCTCACTATATGAGAATGTGTTTCTCAAATGGAGTGTGCTATCATATGAAGAAAAGTATCAAATGGAGGTTGTGCTTATCTAATTGGATATATCACAAGCTTGAAGATTACTCTTCACCTAAAGTAAGATGATGTGCTAGCAGCCACATTGATCAAAAATCTGAGTTTGAAAGAATTCAAGATTGAGGTTAAGATTGGATGAGCTATATTAGAAGAATTCACAAGATTACAAGGTTTGATAAGAGGACTGAATGGATATAACATCTTGTGAGTATTTTCAACCAAATCCACCTCAAGATTGGACAAGAAGAAGAGAAATGAAGTGAATCATCAAATCTGTCTAGAAATTGGGAATCTATGTTGGCTGCATTCAAGCATGAATTTGGAAGATCAAACACTGATGATTTGACCTGAAACTTTGTGAGCATGATATACAAGAATAGTACTTGTTGCTGTACAATTGACATGAAGATTTGGTTGGAAGAAAATCATTTTTTTTTTTCAGTTTAACTCTGTCAGCCTCAAGCGTCTGCAGTTTCAGATTTGAGCAGTTTTAGTAGACAAGTGTTTTGACTGATCAAATGGAGTTTAAATGAGCTAAAATTTATATAGCAGTTAGAGAACTCATAGATAAAGGTCTATACCAAATTTCATGCATAGAGGACTTGTGTTCTGGGAGATATGGAGTTTTCTCCAAGAAAGACATAATCTGAAACTTACTGTACTTCAGACTTCAATAATTGTTAGAGAGATTGGTTTGACTGATCAAATGAAGTCCAAATGGATTGAAATTTTGACACAAGTTAGAGGACTCATATATGAACATCTCTACCAATTTTCATGCATATTGAGCTTGTGGTCTGAGAGATATGAAGTTTCCTTCAGGGGATGACGAGAATCTGAAAACTGACCGAATACAATTGGATTGCATTGTGGCAACAAGATGGAGTTGGCTCTCAAATTGGTCATGAAGATACAAAAGATTGAGAAGAATCAGTTTGATCTAAAGGAGATTCAATGAAGTAAAAGAATTCACACAAGGATGCAAATGAGTTGCAATCGAGTACAAGCAAGAGCAAGTAATTGCAACTAGTTGGAATAAGAAGTAATCACCGAAGGTTCTCGAGACAAAGAGATCAAATCAGTTCAAACTAGTTGAAATTAGTTGTTTTCAGCAATTACATGTAGCAGCAATGAGTTACAATCAGTTGGTACTAGCTGAAATCAATTAAGGGCAACTAAAATCAACCGAAACTATTGGATTGCAAGTATCTTGAAGGAGTTTGAGACTAGTTGAAGTATAGTGCAAACCTCGCCTATGACCTTATATTGTTAGTGTGCTCAAGTGGATTTTATGTACTCTTGTATGCACAAATTTAGGGGAGGTTAGCCTAAATCTTGTGTGATTATTGATTTCTTCAAGTATATGATGTGCAGTCCAACATATGTGTAAAAGGAGGATCGATAGTTCCCCGTGGAGTCTCTAGGTGCCTCACGCTTATTCTAGGAGGTCTCGGTCTTCATGGACGAAGTGCTCCCGGTTTAAATGTTGAATGTCCCAATCTTCAAGTGGAACAAGATTTGGATAAGTTGGAGAAAATAATTGAAGAGTGGGTTATCATTGCTATTTCTCCTCTCTAGAGATCATCAAGTGATCATGGTCCATCCTTTAATCACCCAGGGATCTTGCAAATCAAGAGTGGTAACTCCTAGTTCACGCTTTGTAAATTTCATGAATTTTACCTGTTTTGCTCTCTATGTGGGATGCACTAGGTAAAGAAAGGACTAGGAACCTAATATGTGGATCTTGGATGATCATAAGAGCTCTCTATCTCACCACATTTCATCATGTGAGAACTATGGCCATTCAAATCATTGAAATCTCACTCATGATGGTCATATCAATGTGGTGATCTATCTACCTTGGTGGTGGTATGTGTTCTTGGCACAATTTCAATTTTTGCAATTTTATTGTGCCTTGACCAAGATATAGGATGAACTCCTCTTGACTCTTAAACCGATTCAAGTGCATTTCACAAGTAATTCAAGTACTTGATGCACATATTGAGGGGGAGCCCATCCTATGCCTTGAGTCTTATGAGACTAACCTTTTCTTCTAGTGACTTGTGTAGTCTCATTGTGAGAATGAGTTTCTCTTGGGTATGCTACCTTAATTCAATCCAAATTGGTAAAGTTATCTCTCATATTCATTTGGATTGCAATCTTATCTCTTTAAGTAGCTACTCTCCATAATATAGCTTAAATTCCCTTATTTGGACTTAATTGACCAAAAGTGCATATGTTTTTGCCTTCCACATATATATGTATGCACTATCAATAAGGGGAATTTAGTCTATGTTATGAGGTTTAACAATTAGTGACTCACCATGCCTTCCACATCCAAAGGGTTACTAGTTGTGAAACTCGAGCTTGTGCAATTTAATGCTATCTCTTGTCTTTGTGAGCATTGTCTAGGTGATACTATGAGATATGAGCATTCATTCCAATTGGCATCAACTTGTGAAGATACTTTCAATAGAACAACACTTGAACTTGTTGATCTTTGGGCTTGACATTGGTTGGTATGGATAGCTCTCGAAATAAGCTTTCCAGAAAAGTCCAAGATCACTGAAATCGAGTTCGGAGTGAAAAGTTATGGCATTTTTAGGTGAGGTGACCTGTCTTTGTTTTTTGAGTCTGCGGCAATGCAGCGCGCACCGGGGCGGCAATGCCGCACCTGACAGGTCATGACTGCTGGTTTTTGAACTCTAATGACTCGTTTTTGTTTTGGGTGCATATATACTCATTATATGGCCCCCGAGCTATCTGTTGACAACCAAAACATTGCAAACCTTCTATAAAGCCATATGAAGACTCTTCAAGTGATGTCAAAATTGTGAAGATCATATTTCAATTGGTATTGGTGGAAAATCTCTCAATTTGGTATATCAAGAAATATATCTTCAGCTGGTATCTCAATATAACAACAAGAGTTAGCAATGGACATTCAAATGAAATGAAGCACAAGCTTGGGTTATCTCCTTGAAAATGATGATGTTGAGAGATGGGCACAAATGAAATTATCTTGAAGAAAGAATTACTAGTCCCATCAAAGCACTAAATTCAAATATTGAAATCATCTTCTTTGGAGAGATTGTGAGGCTTAGAACAAAGGTATATCGCTCCATGAACTCTTGTACTACCTTTGTGCATCTAGGCCCTTACATGCTAGTGTGTGCATGTGTATGCAATATTTTGAGTCACGTCATGAGTTTGTTCTTATGGTGACGATTAGAGATTTCTTTAGATATTTGGTTTATACCTCTGGTGGTGATGTCATGAGTTAGTCTCATGTTGAATGCCATCTTAGTGGGATATGAGCTAAATATACTAACTTCTCAAGAATCTTGACTTAAAGTGTTGCATACTTTGTTTGGTAGAAAACGTTAGGAGAGAAATCCTATATCTTTGAACCTTGACCTACTCTTGCTCTCACTTGTCTACCATCATATTTCTTCCTTTTTGGTGGAGAGATCCTTTTTGGAGATTAATGCCAAAGGGGAGAAATATTAAAGTGAGATTGTATGTGGTTTTAAAGGGGTAGAGGAGAGGCATATAAGATTTTTTCAAAAATTTTGTGGTGTGTGCAAGGATAGTTTAAATTCATGCTCTTTAAGGACCATTTATGCTAGTGTGTGACACTCATGCCTTGTGTGGTGGATTGTTTATCTTTTGAGTGCATGAACTGTCATGAGCATCACGGTTATCATGTAACACCTTGCACCCCACGGATGCTAAGATATAGGAGAGTTCCCACACTTCATCATAAATATGTGCATTGTTGACGGTAACCAACGACATATTTTTCCCGTCAACTTACTACCAAAAAGGGAGTAAAACTATACCTTTCTATACTCATACACATTTATCACTAATAAAATTCCACTTGTAGTGTCTATTATTTTATTTTTGCAGATTTATAATAAAAGCAAGTGGAAAATCGACCAAAGTACGCCATCCGGAAAGCGCATTATTGTAAAACTCAAGCCCGAGGAGCAAATCGACCCAAAACATCAAAATCGGGCGAGCCAAGCCCGCCCCACAACTTTTCAAGACGAGGGAAGACACCCCACCGAGACCGGGCCAGGCCGAGCCGAGGGGTGCGTCGCACTACCTGGTGCGGCCGCACCCTCCCCGAGGCGGTTTCGCCCGACCTGGGAGGCGGTTCGTGCACACCGCCAAATGGGGATTCCCGCCGTTGGATGGTCGGTTTGCTCGGAATAGGAAGGTTTACTGTGTCGGTTTTGGTGTAAATTAGCACTTAGGTCCCTCCTCCAAGTGTATAAGTAGGCCCCCTCTCTCCCTCTCTCAACACACACCACTTGGAGTCCAAAAAACCAGCAATCTCTCTCTCTCTACCACCTCTACCTCCTCTCTCTTCTTCTACTTTCTTCTTCTTAGTTCTTGGTTAGCACTTGGAGTAGAAGAGCTACAAGGAGGGCTTGTCTCCTAGAAGAAAGTGCTTTGGTAATACATCTTCTCTATGGAGCATTCTTCTATTTGCAAGTCTTACATCTATGTTCTTGGCCTAACTTATGAACTAGAGCATAGTCTTGTTCATGTTCTTGTGTTGGTATATGAACTAGCATATAGTTTACATATCATAATCTTGACATGTTCATCTCGGTTCATCATCGATCATCATATGCCTAACTTGATTAGAAGTGGGATAACGGTTCGTTGTTCCTTTGGGTTTTGCTCTTGTTCTAGTCCGTCCATTCGACGAGTGGGGATCCCAGGGGACAAGAGTAGTGCTCTAATATGCGGGCATGGTGCCCGGGTATTCTGACACCGCGGATATGAGTGCACGCCACGGTTGAGGGGTAGGCGGCTTGGTCGTGACAAGCCTTGACCGTCCCTTGAAATCCCCCACGTTAGTGTGTCTTTGTAGGAGTTAAGTAAATGCTTCCATTGGGCCGTATGGCACCGAGGGAGTCTCCACCCGTTATCCTAGACCTAACCACGCGATTAAATCGGTTTGCATATGATCCTAACTATTCATTTGTATGGCCATGACTAGATACATTAGAATTACTCCATTAGGTTATTCATTCATTCTTTATCTATTTTTCTTTATCCTTTTTCTTTGGTGGACTCTTAAGTGTGTGTCACACTATCTATGAACTATTATTGCTTACCCCTGTTATGAACAATTTGGTCTAAGCAAACACATGTTCCTCTATTCGGATGCCATCTTTGGTTTATTAAACACATGCCTTCCTTTGGGAAAATATAAATAACGATACCACGAATACTTCCAGTGAAATGCTACAATGATAGATCCGCGGCGCTGCGGATGAAATATCTAAGATGGCAAGATCTATCCCGTTGACAATCCCATTTCGGATCACCGACATGGTGGTTTACTTGGGAATGTCGGTGCATTTTCGGGCGTTTTTATTGGGGATGGGTTTTATACACATTTCCTTTGATTGCGCTAAGAAATGCCAACAAGCATTTTTAAACGCCGTTGTTGGGAAGGCATTGTGAAAAATAATAATAATAATACTAGGCTGCTATGAATATGAACTGTGTGCATGGCTACCCGATTGCTCATACAAAGCTAATCTTTTATGTTTTCTCCTGTTGTGGATGAAAACAGGATAGTGTATGTCAGGTTTCCTTCTGCCGGAAAACTTCACCTCCGATCCAGAGGCACTCCTAAGGAAGAACCGGTCTCGTGCCGCTTCTTCTTCGGCCGGAACCCCGACAGTCGAGACCGACATCCCTGCACCAACCGCAACCCAAGCTATGGCCCAGAAGTCGCTGCGCGATTTCTCTACTCCCGCTGTCACCAACGTGCCCACTGGGCCGGTGGTGAACGTGGCGGACAAAAACTTTGAGCTGCGCCTTTGGGCCGATCACCATGGTGCGATCCACCCATTCACGTGGACTGCCTAGCGAGGACGCAAACGCCATCTCCAACACTTCCGGAGCTATGCGACACCATCGTCATCAAGGGCGACGCCGCACTGCACGTCATCGGGGCTCCGCTTTGTTTCCCTTCTCCCTCGTGGGGAAGGCGAAACAAAGGGTTCTACAAGAACAAGGAAGTAGTCGGTGCGTGGGCCAAGTGCTTCATGGGCGTTCCTCGCTAAGTTCTTCCCCATGGGCAAAACTAATGCCCCGAGGGGGAGAATCGCCAATTTCAATGAGAATTCAATGGAACCCATTCCCGGCGGCGTGGGAAAGGCTGCGAGTACATTCTAGCATGCCCGCACCACGGGATGGAGAGCTGGGCCGGTGCTCCGTAACTTCTACAATGGTCTCACGGCCATATCGAAGGGGCACCTCGACACCACCGCCGGGCGGCGTGTTTCTATCGCCACCATAGATCGCAAAACAGCCCCGATCGATAAAATGGTAGCAAACCGTAGCCGGGGCGAAGACAGAGCCCCAGCCAAAACACAAAAAGGCATGCATACCGTGAAGGAGGCGGATATGCTTGCCGCAAAAATGGATCTTCGCTAAAGAAACCGGAGGAGGAGCGCAGCCACGACTCTACTACACAGCCGCCCGATTTACGCCACGCACGCTCACATGACCTGTGAGACGTGTGGTGAAGTTGGCCACTCGGGGGATAACCGCCTGAGACCCGTGAAGAAGCCGCCTTCATCAACAAAGAACGGTATCGCCAACCGCAGCGGGAACAACCGATCCAGGCCACCATTCCAAGGCAACCAGGGGGTACAACTCCAATTACAACCCCGTCAGCCATCATTGAAGGACCCGCAATGGGCGGGCGAAAAATTAACGAAAACCTCACCAAAAAGATGAGCCATCAAGACAAGATCCTTGAGGGAGTAAATAATAAGCTCGAAGGGTTGACGTCGGGTGTGAAGAACCAGCTAAGCTTCAACAAAATGATAGAAACACAAAATGACCCGCATTGCCGCCCAAGTGCCGATTAACGACTTCGGGAAGGATCCCGTGGCAACCCGAGGTTCCGCGACGAGTCGATTAACATGATATCTCCGAGGCTCGATCAACCCGGTGAGCTAAAGAAGGTCCCCGTGAGCTCGCCATTCATTGCCAAGAAGGGTGACCCCGGGCGTCCCACTCATCAATCGTGCTATTGGCCCCCACACCTTCGTCAACGCGTCGTGACACGGGGGCCGGATCAATGTGATGTCCAAGGCCACCTTCAACAAAATCCATGGAGGAACACTTACTCCTCCGCCAACTTCATCCTCCAAATGGCGAGATCAATCCACAAGGCGGCGGAGGGAATACTTTCGAAGACGTGCTAGTCAAAATCTGAGGCGGAGTACATCCCCGCAGATTTTGTGATCCCGGATATGGGCCCATCGTGAGGATACGTCTCTCTCCTCCCGGGAGGCCGTTTCTCTATACGGCCAAAGCCGATATTTGCATGGGGAAAGGCTTCATAGTCTTCCACGCCGAGTAAAAGGCGGTAAAGTGCCCATTCATCGGGTACAAATAACAACACACCCGAATTCATCGTCATCAAAACCGGTGTGGAGTGTTGAAGGATCGACTCGAGACCCCTGAGGCAAAAGCTTCCTCGCCATGAAGCGAGGGAGAGTCGACAGTGACTATAAATAACCCGCTAAAAAAAAGGGGTATATTCAAAAAAAAAAAAAAAAAAAAATGGGGTATATCCAAAAAGAAAAAAAATGGGGTATATTTGAAATTTTTTTTGTGTTTTATAAAATATTTTATTAACAAAAATATTTATTACATAAGAAAATATTTTCGAAAACTAAAAAGTTTTCATACATAAAATAAAGTCTTTCATGAAAAATAAAGAAAAATGTTTTCTACATAAAAAGTATAAACAAAAATATTTTTTAATAATTTTTCTATTCAAAAATAAATTTATATTTGAAAAAAATTTTTTGGAGAAATTCAAACAGAGAGAAAAATGATCGAACCAACAGCGAGCAAACAACGGCCACGAACTTTTCGTGACCGTTGTGCACCCACGCCAAAGCGCAGCGGCAGCCGCCTTCGGGTAGGGTGCGCGCAAGACCCCAAAGGTGCGCCCACACCGTCTTTTTGCGCCGCTTCGGCCCCGACTTCGCCAACGGCTCCTAGCCGTTGTGTGGAGCGTCCCTCGGCCGTTGGCTCGGCTATAAATAGCCCGAGCACCGGTGTGAGAGCACCCACCTCTCATTTTCACTCTCTCTCACTCTCACACTCTCTCCCACTTGTTCTACACTCCATTTTCTCCACCAAAAACATTGTGCCGAGCAAAAACACGGGTGTGAAAGTTCATACTTTCATCTAACCCTTGCACACCCGAGGTCTTGCTCGATCGTTTTTGTAGAAGCCATGAAGAAAGCTGGGAAGATCTTCAGCGGGTTGAGGCGGTCGTCAAGACACAGCTCACGACAAACAAGCACAAGCTCCGCCCTCAACTTCGACGATCTTGAAGACTCCCCATGCAAGAAGACGCTGCACCCGCCGGGAGGAAGAAGCTCAAGCTCCCCGACAATCGACGGCCGACGCGCCGTACCTCGACATCCGTGGAGATCGGGAGATGCAAGCATATCTCCTACTCAAAGACCGTGTGTTCCAAAGACACGCCCGAATCGACTCCGAGCTCCTCGAACAAACAAGTATGGACGATGAATTTCCTATCCTTTGGAGAGCAGTCGGGTGGCAGGATATTCCCCCTCTCGAGGAGGAAGGTTCTCGCCTCCTGACAATTCAATTCTTGTGCACACTAGTAGAGGACCAGCTAGGAATTTCTTTTCTGCCTTTTTGGTACACTTTATCATGTCACGTGGGCGGACCTAGCTCGTCACCGGGGTTTTCAAATATAGATGTGCACTAAACATAGATGCTTTGCTTCCCAAATTTTGTCGAAATCACTTTTGGGAGGAAATATCCGGTGCTCATGAGGCCGGTACTTTCAAACCTCGCCACTCACGCATCCAAAGACCCATCACTTAGATATATCCATCACTTTGGATCTCGTTGACTTTGTTTCCTAGACACGGGGTTAGATGGGTGAATGAGGTTGAATTAAAATTACTCTATGCTATTGTCCACAAGGAGAAAGTAGCACCCCGATGGTAGAGATGTGCGTGAACTTTTTACATATTATCACAAAAGTTGCTTTTCCTCGCCACCGCACATCTCTTATCACACGCCCGCTCTTCTGCGATTGGAGCTTTGGATAATCGGCCAGATAGAGTACATTTCCACACCTAGGGATTTTTGGACGGTTGCGCAGCTTGTGCGAGGGCACTTAGTTAAGATTTTACCATCCGGGCGAGCTTGGTCATCTTTTCCCCGGCTATGCAACTATAGTTCGGTTACCTAACCCGGACTTACAGGTTGTATAAAAGCCGTGCACTAACATTTGAGCTCGAGATCGGCGATAGCTTGCGCAGAAAGACACCCCCATCGGTTCTTCACGCGATGTCGAGAGGCCGAGGTCGGATCCTCCTCCCATGAGCCCTACTTCACGCCACGACCCACGCCCCACGGCCTACACCGATGTTTCAGCAAAGATGGCCTCATCCTATGGGGACCCCAAAGGGGGTAATACCGGGTATGATCCTAGGTGGGAGCCGCCGCCTCGGTTTACCGGCACCATCGAGTGCCCCGAAGGAGATACTGGCAGCATGGAGGGCCAACAGATTTGACTTTGACGATAGCTCCGACGATATGCCCCCACCCGGTCCGGCCGCAGACAGTAGCCATCACAAGGGGTGGAGGCTATCGGTATCCAGGTGTAGCACCTCGGCGTCCGCACTAGGAACATTGAGCACACACTCAATACCCATGTGCAAAGTACCGCATGCTGGCGGCGAGAACTGGGAGCAGCAGAGTCAGCAGAGATGGACCCAATTGGAGTCCAACATGGCTACTCGCAACGCACGCGAGGAAAGCATTCGGAGGTACCAAGGCTTCGATCCCGATCAAGTAGGCCTCCGGATAGCTTGGGGAGGACCCCCACGGGTATCATTGCATTGCATATTTACTTCCATCAAATTTTCATTTTATTTTAGCATGTTTAAATTCCAGCAATCTTGCATCGAAAAAAAAAAACCTAACTAAAACTAAAAAAAAAAAAAAATCCAAAAATAGAATAAGTAGCTCTTCTATGTGCATTAATGATTATACATATGAGCTATAAAAATGTTTAGTCTTAGTCTCTTGTTGAAATGATGAATAGTTGCTCTGTCTTATGCTTTGCCTCATGCCTAGTTTATAATTCGAATTTCTCTAAAGTTTGGGTTGAGTGGCTAATTCTAAAAACTCATCCTGAAAAACCTAATTCATGTGGGTTGCATAGGCTCTATCTAGTCTAAGTTGTTGCCAAGTATGATATGGTACAAATGGATTTGCTTTGATTTAGTCCCAAAAAGAGAAACTTGACATCCGGGAATCTATACTTTGAAAGAAAAGAGAAATGATTTGGGCTATGCTAAAAAAAAAAAAAAGAAAAAAAGGAAAAATGAGATGAAAAATGGACAAGTGTCCGAGGGCGAGTAGAGCCCACATCTCTAAAAAAAAAAAAAAAAAGAGAGAGAAAATAAAAGACAAAAGTCTAGGGCGAGTAGAGCCCACCTCTCCAAAAAAAAAGAGCTATAGCAATAAAGCCCCTTCTTTCTCGAAAAAATAAATATTATCTGACTAAATAAATCCCGGATAAAAAGTTGATCAAAAGGATGAATGATAAGTATCTCTATTATAACCGTTCTATCTGGCAACCGCCCAAGACTTTGAGAAAAGCTAAAAAAGCCCCGCTACGATGAAAGGTAATAAATGGTGGGAAAAAGATGTGCCATTTTATTCAAACTCTAGTAGAAAATCTTATTATAACCCTGGCACTTGTAAAACGTAATCAGCATAGTAGCAACTCCTGATCAACAACCAAGTACTTATCTCTTTTGCTCGAGGACGCGCAAAGGGTAAGCTTGGGGAGTTTGTTGACTGTAACCAACGACATATTTTTTCCCCTACAACTTACTACCAAAAAGGGAGTAAAACTATACCTTTCTATACTCATATATATTTATCACTAATAAAATTCCACTTGTAGTGTCTATTATTTTATTTTGCAGATTTATAATAAAAAGCAAGTGGAAAATCGACCAAAGTACGCCATCCGGAAAGCGCATTATTGTAAAACTCAAGCCCGAGGAGCAAATCGACCCAAAACATCAAAACTGGGCCGAGCCAAGCCCGGCCCACAACTTTTCAAGACGAGGAAGACACCCCACCGAGACCGGGCCAGGCCGAGCCCGGGGGCTTGTGCACACTTTCACCTGGTGCGGCCGCACCCTCCCCGAGGCGGCTTCGCCCCGACCTCGGGGGAGGCGGTTCGTGCACACGCCAAATGGGGATTCCCGCCGTTGGATGGTCGGTTTTGCTCGAGAATAGGAAGGTTTACCAGGTCGGTTTTGGTGTAAATTAGCACTTAGGCCCCTCCTCCAAGTGTATAAGTAGGCCCCCTCTCTCCCTCTCTCAACACATATCACTTGGAGTCCAAAGAAACCCGGCAATCTCTCTCTCTCTACCACCTCTACCTCTCTCTCTTCTTCTACTTCTTCTTTCTTCTTCTACTTTCTTCTTCTTAGTTCTTGGTTAGCACTTGGAGTAGAAGAGCTACAAGGAGGGCTTGTCTCCTAGAAGAAAGTGCTTTGGTAATACATCTTCTCTATGGAGCATTCTTCTATTTGCAAGTCTTACATCTATGTTCTTGGCCTAACTTATGAACTAGAGCATAGTCTTGTTCATGTTCTTGTGTTGGTATATGAACTAGCATATAGTTTACATATCATAATCTTGACATGTTCATCTCAGTTCATCATCGATCATCATATGCCTAACTTGATTAGAGGTGGGATAACGGTTCGTTGTTCCTTCGGGTTTGCTCTTGTTCTAGTCCGTCCATTGGGCGAGTGGGGATCTGGGGAGACAAGAGTAGTGCTCTAATATGCGGGCATGGTGCCCGGGTATTACGACACATGCGGATATGAGTGCACGCCACGGTTGAGGGGGTAGGCGGCTTGGTCGTGACAAGCCTTGACCGTCCCTTGAAATCCCTCCACGTTCGTGTGTCTTTGTAGGAGTTCGTAAATGCTTCCATTGGGCCGTATGGCACCGCTGAGTCTCCCCTGTTATCCTAGACCTAACCACGATTAAATCGGTTTGCATATGATCCTAACTATTCATTTGTATGGCCATGACTAGATACATTAGAATTACTCCATTAGGTTATTCATTCATTCTTTATCTATTTTTCTTTATCCTTTTGCTGGTGGACTCTTAAGTGTGTGTCACACTATCTATGAACTATTATTGCTTACCCCTGTTATGAACAATTTGGTCTAAGCAAACACATGTTCCTCTATTCGAGATGCCATGCTGGTTTATTAAACACATGCCTTCCTTTGGGAAAATATAAATAACGATACCACGAATACTTCGGTGAAATGCTACAATGATAGATCCGTGCGCTTGCGGATGAAATATCTAAGATGGCAAGATCTATCCCGTTGACAATCCCATTTCGGATCACCGACATGGTGGTTTACTTGGGAATGTCACGCGCATTTTAAAAGCTTTTATTGGGGATGGGTTTTATACTGTTTCCTTTGATTGCGCTAAGAAATGCCAACATGCATTTGGCATTTGAGGCCAAAGGTTGAATTTCCTTCAATGCACACATTTAGGGGAGCTCACTATATCATAGGATTCAAAATCTTAATGCTTATCAATCTCTTGTAAGCTTTAATTGTGTTGTCATCAATCACCAAAAGGGGGAGATTGAAAGTGCATCTAGCCCTTTAGTGGGTTTTGGTGAATTGAATGACAACATAATTAAAAGGTCTAATAAGTTTGCTAAGTGTTGAACAGAAAAACTAATCTATTACATATACTTGTGGATTGTGTAGTAACAAGTATATTCAAGGTTCAACAAGTAAGCAAACTTGATGGTATTCCACATAGTATGGAAGTAAAGCCAAATTATGTATTGTTGTATTGAAAGATGATGGAAACAATCTAGTTCAAGCAAAAGACAACAATGCAAATGGAATCAATGAAATGGCTTATATGTTGTGGAATATCTTAGCATCATGTGAAAGCAAGCATACTTGGCGTAAGACAAATGAGACAAGAGTTGATGATTTTGGATTGGTCTCTATAATGGCTTGTTTCCCATAAATAGAAGATTGAAATAAGTGTTGGAGTGTCAAGCCAAAATGATAGGATACAAGGAACCGTGAATTGGCTTGACCATATTGATGTTGATCCATGTATGTCTCTATGTGAGTCAAACCGAAGCTTGATTGGTCTCAACATTCATATCTACAAGACAATCAAGCAAGGATCAAAGTGTTAAAGAAATGATTATTCAATGGATGCTTAATGTGATATGACTTGAATATGCCTTGATAAGGTGAAGATAGCAAGGAAAGGGCTTCGAGGTACTAAGCGAAGGTGAAGGGCAAGCGGTGGCTTGGGACCGAGGTACCATGGCTAAGGTGAAGAAGAGAGTACTTGCATTTAGTCGAGGAACTAATCAAGCTACGAGGAGTCATATTGTGTTAAGGATCAAATCATTAGTGGAAGTGACTTGAAGCCATAATTGAACTCATATTTATGGAAATGGTTCAAGTCTCATGCTCAAGGTATATTTGCTCTAAGGGATGAGACAAAGTGATAGAGGATGATGTACAGGTTGATGGAACCTCTCAAGTGCAATGGATGGCAACCTAGACTCATGGAGGTTTAAATTCATTTATATTTTGAATCTTGAGTTTAGGACATGCCGTACTATTAAGAGGGATCCTAGGACCCTTGGCTACATGTGAACTAAATGCTCAAACCTCCGGCTCACCAAAAACATCACTCCAAGCCAAAACAGCCATCCAAAACTCAATTTTACCTTTTTCTTTGTTCGACAGCGCTGCGATTGCCACGCGTAAGTGAGGCGATCTGCACAAGACACACTGCTTGGCGGTCTGCTTGTTTGTGAGGCGATGCCGCACTTAATCCGTTAGGGGCCAGTCGGGTATAAATACCCCTCCAACCCCTCCTCCAACGGTACTCTGGTCACTTCTTCTTCCAGCTCGCGAAAAGGCACCAGAGAACATACCTCTTGCTCTCTCTTTCTCCTCCATTGAAGCACCTTGAGCTCCCCACTCAATCCCTCACTTTCCACCACAGATTCTTGAGGGAAAAGGCAAAAACCGCTTGTGGAGGCCGGATCTACCACTTCCCCAACTTGAAAGAGCATTTGGTTCCGCGTTTGGCGGCCTGTTTTAGGGTTCTTTACTCTTGGAGCTTGCTCCTAGCCGGGGCTAGGCATCACCCTTGAGCTGCCAACTTGTGTGGCAGCCTTGGGAGGTTTGTAACCTCACTCAAAATCAAGAAATCACCCCTCATCTCAAGGGTTCACTCCCTTGACTTGAGAACGAGGGAAGGGACAGCTTGTGTGGCGAATCCCAATCCTTTTGTGGATACCTCAACAACGTGGGCGTAACTTCGGCCTTTGTGGCGACGGTGAACCACGGGAAAAATCCTTGTCTCACGTGTGCTTTTTACATTCTTGCATATATATTCTTGTGAGCTAGGGTTTGTTCCGATCTACTTTGTTGAGGAGTTCCTGGTACTTTCTATTGGATATCTATGATATATTTGTATGCAGGAACTTGGGAAAGTCACTCGATCTAAGTTTCGTTGCTTAGATTTCAAACTGCGGTTTGTGTTTGTGCGCGGCGGCGGGGCCAGGCCACGCGGCGGCGCAGGCAAAGGACAGCGAGGCAAAGGCGCGTTGTTAGTTCCAAAACTGCTCGAGTTTGTTTTTACAGGTGATTTTAAGGTGCCTATTCACCTCCCCCCTCTAGGCCTCCTAGGCGACATCAAGGTCCTTACACATCCCCATGCAACTCACGGAGTCTAGCCGATCTTCATGGTAGTGGCGGTGTTACCTTTTCCACAGTATCTCAACTTGTTCTCGCTACACTAGCATCACTCGTAGAGTCTTGACCGATTGGCTCATTTTGAACTTCTTCAAGATACACCTTTTGTCCACCCTTGTCTCTTTTTTGAGAAACTCTTTCTCTAAGAAAACACTTTTTTTAGCAACAAACACTTTGCCCTCGATCGGTTGTAAAAGTAATACCCTAAAGTTTCCATTGGGTATCCCACAAAAAAAAAAAAATCACTTGTCCGACTTGGGTGTTAGTTTATCCGATTGAAGTCGTTTGACATATTCCACTTCCCGTTGGATAGGACACGTAGGACCTAGTTCTTTGGAGGATTGCACGTTTCGTCCCTGCTTTCCTTTGAGTACGTCCCCATAAGAATACTATCAACATCACTTACCGAGATAAGAATTAGATATCTTAGTAATCCTCTCTACACCCTCAACCTTCTTAAGTCTTGTGCTACTCCGGGTTAAGAATAGATCGTAGTCTCCCTCACCCGTTTCCCTGTGGATTCGATATTTAAACCCTCTCTCCCGGGTGAAGTGCTCACCGGTATCCGTGCGCTTGCGGATTATACAAATTATCAATATTTCTGTGGGCTTAGCAAATACCAGCACTCATTGGTCCGCATACATCGGTATGTACAAGTTCCAACAAGTCTGCTGCCCTCCCTCTCGGGAAAACTTGTGAAAGGCGCCTTGGTCATTTTGCCTAGAAGGCAAGCCTCACATGTCTCGTATGATTCAAAATCAAACGAAGTTAGAAGCCCATCAAGATGAAGTCTCTTCATGCGATTCTCACTTATATGACCTAAACGACAATGCCACATATAGGTAGGACTTAACTCATTAAGCCGAGGCCTTTTAGCACTTATATTACAAACGGTGACTCATCAAGATTTAAAATAAATAACCCATTCACAATGGATGCACGAAGCCACAAACATGCCATCTTTAGAGATCACACAACCATTGTTTTCACTCTTAAAAGAATAACCATCCTTCATCAAACATGAAGGTGACACAATGTTTCGACTTAAACTAGGAACAAAATAACAATTATTCAATTCCAAAATAAATCCTCGACGGGAGGTGGAGTTGCATCGTCCCGACGCTCGGAGCAAAGAACTCTTGCATTATTGCCCACGCGGAAGTCAACTTCACCTTTTCCAACGCTTCTACTTCTTATCATTCCTTGCATCGTATTGAAAATATGAGCAACCGATCCGTATCAAATACCCAAGAATTAATATAAGAATCAGCGAGCAATATGTCGTAACATAAACAACAAGTGTACAAGCGGCGGGAGTACCTTTACCACCGCTATCCTTCAAGGATGCTAAGTACTCCTTACGGTTTCTTTTCGGTGACCCTTTTTATGACATTGAAAGCACTCGGAATCGCGAGTTGGTCGGCCTTGGGCTCGGATGGTTTTGGCTTAGAGGTCCCACCTTTAGCCTTTTCCTTCTTTTTCCTCCAATGAGGATTGCCCCTTTTCTTAAAATTAGGCTTGTTTTGGACCGCCATCACATGGCTGCTTTGCCCGGCACCTTTCTTGATGTCGACCTCTCTGCCGTCTTAAGCATGCCACATAATTCAGTCAAGCCCTTCTCCGCCCCATGCATATGGTAGTTTGAGATGAAGTTCCCATAGCTAGGCGGCAGAGATGCAAGAATGAAATCAGTAGCCAACTCTGGGCCAATTGGGAAGCCCAGCTTCCCCAATCTCTGAGTGTAACCAACCATCTTGATTACGTGTGGTCCAACTACAGCGCCTTCTGCTAGGTTGCTCTCAACAAGAGCCTTTGAGACATTGAACCTTTCGGTTCTAGCTTGAGTTTGGAACATATCCTCAAGCGCCACGATCATATCATGCGCTCATGATTGTTATCGAACTGCATCTGCGCAGATCGGGTTCCATACTAGCAAGCATAAGGCAACTCACTTCAAGATCGGCATCACATGCTTTCTTGAAAGCGTTTTTTCTTAGCGGCCAGTGCATTATCGCCAGAGCTCTTACGGTAAGGGATTGTCTAGAACATCTTCCTTTTTCTCAGCCCCGAGAACAATTCTCAGGTTACGGATCCAATCCACATAATTTGTTCCATTCAACTTATCTTTCTCAAGAACCGAATGCAAAGTAAATGGTTGATTGTTAGGCGCCATTTATCTACAACAGAAATAATGTAAAATACTATGACAATGTATCGAAGATAGAGTAAAAAACATATTAACATTTAATTGAATGTACTCCCACTAAAATCAATATCCCTCAATTAAAACTTAGTGATTCAAGACCCACAACTAACAAGTCAACTAGTGAGCTTTATGTTGACACATGTTAACGTATACTTTTAATTGTCAACTAAACATGGAAAAGGACTAAAATATAATTAGATAACCTTATTAGGGGTTTCTACTAATGATTTCCATGAGTTTTGGTAAAGTTGTGATTTGCGGGGACTTAATAGAAAAAAAAAAGAATTGATGTGTCATAACGCAACGCAATCAACTCGAAACAAGTCTAGAAGGCTCGGAATACACCCGACGTGAAACGAAACTTGACACCGAAGAAAACATCATCTAGAAGACTCCGGAAGCCACGACGCATCGGGGCCCGAGTGGAGCCCACCCCGTGCCCGATCGGCCCAATAAACGAGCCGATCGGCCTGCCTTGGCCGCCAAGCAAGCCCGTTTCCGAAGCTTCTCCAACCGCCTCCGAGATGCAATCTAATCCGGTCGTTTGATGTCGGTTTGATCCGAGGGTGTCGGTTAAGCATGAAGATTAGTACCACATTGCTGCTTTGAAGAAGAAGAGACATAAGAAGACCCCTATATAAGCAAGCCCCCGGCCCCCGGCTTCAATCATCTCGGATCATCTCTTCATTAGCTATCGACAAAGCAAAATCTAGGGTTTCATATTAGAAGAGAGAGAGGTCCCTCTAGTCGTCCTAGTTCGTCTAGTTCTAGTTCTAGATCTAGTTCTTCTAGTTCATCTAGTTGTAAGATCAAGGAGAGAGGAGCGGAGAAAAGGCGGAGATCCGGACTGTCGGATCTTCATCAACATTGTACATCTACAAAGAACTAGTTCATCTTCAGCAATCCCTGTGTTCTTCATTTATTATTTCTATTTATTCTATTAATTTCAGTTCTTACTTTACAATATTTACTTGGATCTCTGCTCGTATTGAGTGCTCTAGTTTTAACGTGAAATTAGAGTAGTAATTAATAGTATAGGCGTGGTGTCTAGACTAGAGATTACCCGAGTTTGCGCCCAATCCACGGTTAGTTGTGGTAGCCCCTGGGGGTGGCAGCCCACGGTCTTTGTATTCCACCACGTTCGGGTTGGTGATTCGTAGAGCTTTTTGGCGGCCTTTCTCCCGATCACTCCTTCCCGTCTTTTTCGAGGATCGGGGCCGGTACCGTTGCTCGACGTAAGTAAAGTAGAGTGAGCCTTTGATCATATAGATCTCATTAGAATACTTAGAAAACTTAACCCTCTCTTCCCACATCATTACCATTATTATCTTAGGACGTTCTAAACCTTTCTAGTACACTTCACGTTCCCGTGGAAATCGATACTACGGAATACTCAGGGTGAAAGCTACATCGGTATCCGTGCGCTTGCGGATTTTTTCTGTTCGCGTTAATTTATACCAACAAGCTTTAAAAGGCGCGTTCCGGGGAACGAAGCTGTCCTAGTTAGAACCACGTTCGTCCGTTTACCTTTTTATCTTTCTACCCTTTTACCCCTACCTTTAAAATATATGGATTCCACTCCTATCTACAAATATTCTGCACCAAAGGGCGGTTGTTAGAAACCACCAAAATCATCAAAGCCAATCACGACTTTCGGCTATGAAATTCGTCCCCGGCTTTATAGCCATGGTTCGGGACCAACCCTTCTCTGGGCATGAAGACGAAAACCCCTATACTCACCTTCGAATTTTGAGCAACTATGTTCATGCCTTCACTTAGATGGCATGACACATGAGACCACCAAATGGATTTTATTTCCATTTTCCCTTTTAGGTAGAGCGAAACAATGGTATGCTCATTCCATTGGCGGAGTTAATGGGAATTGGGATAAACTTCGGGACAAATTTTGTCTAGCCTTCTTCCCTCTTTCCAAAGTTTATGCCCTTCGTATAGAAGTTTTAACATTCAAACAAAAGAGAAGGAAACTCTAGGAGCAGGCATGGGCCGATTCACAAACCTCATAAATACCGGCCCAAATCTTTCTTTTGCCGACCAAGTTCTTTTTATATCATTTTCATTATGGTCTTACCAAAGAAGATGCTCTCCACCTTGACCTTTCTTCCAGCGGCTCATTCACACACATGACCATTCTTGAGGGAAAAGCTATCCTTGAGAAAATCCTTGAAAACACCCCCTACACTGGCGTTTATGATGAGTTTCCTGAAGAAGAGGAAGTAGAGCCGAGCCCCGAACAACAAGAGGAGACACACGCAACCGAATCGGAAATTCCTATAAACCCTTCTAATGATCTGGTTGCCATAGAACCTCCTACTTTGGGAACACATCACACTCTAGACACCACTCTAGAGAGTGACAAACCCCATCCTAGCACATTCCTCTCGGAAATCGAGGTAGATCTTTTTGAAGATTTTGGGAATGCCTCGAATTTTCCTATTCAGGCAAAGCCTCTGGTGCACTCAGCACCATTTGAGGATGGTCCACACGATGATCCATTCTTAATGGAGTACATTAAAGGACTCTCAGCCATTATGAGCCATGAGTGGTTGGCAGAAGCGGAGCTATCCACTGAGGTAACCCGAATCACTGCTCCCTCAAAAAGCTCTATTCAGCAAGATTAAAGGAAAGACCATAAAAGCTCGTTATAGCCCTACCGTTGGGATGAATCTTATTTCAAAATCTCTAGTGAAGAACTTTGTCCCGACGAGTCCATGATCCCATCTCATAAACTCTTAAGACTTCCTTCTGGAGTCACTCTTGAGAGTTATGGGGTCATAAGGTCAATTCCTTTGCGCATAAGAGGCTCTGATTATCGTCTAGATTTTCACGTCTATGACATTTCAGACACGTTCCTCTTGATTGGTGTACCTTTCGGAACACTCTTTCAAGAGCGACCAAACAAAAGTCTCTTGAATTTAAAGTTTGAAATTCTCCTATCAATGTTTGTCTTGCTTGCTCACATAATGCGATAGTAGAACCCAAGCCCAAACAAGATCCTCTTGAGGAAGTCTTAATGGCGTCCCTAGAAGAAATGGCCAAACCAGGTCTTTGATGTTGAACACTTCATAGAAGAAGAGGAAGAACTGGCGAGCCTATCGAACTAGATACAACGGAGGTGCCACCACGACCCTCAATTGAGTTGAAACCACTTCCTGCTGGCCCGAAATATGTCTTTCTCAATAATAATCGAGACACTCCGGCCATTATCGCGATAAGCTTTCCCAAGAAGAAACTCATAAGCTTGTCACTGTCCTAGAAAGACATAGACCAGCCATAGGCTACTCACTTTCGAAGACCTCATCGGGATTAGTCCCGCTCTGCACTCATCGTATTCCTATCGATCCCGATGCATCACCATCGAGGAAATCACAACGGAGGCTTAACAACGCTATGCGAGAGGTTGTTAAGAAAGAGGTCCTCAAGCTTTTACACGCCGGGATTATCTATCCCATTGCCACATAGCGAGTGGGTTAGTCCCGTCCAAAGTAGTGCCAAAGAAAGGAGGAATGACGGTTGTTAGAAATGAGAAAAATGAACTCATTCCTCGGCGCACCGCCACCTTTGGGTGGCGTATGTGCATTGACTACGGAAACTTAACAAGGCCACAAAAGAAAGATCACTTTCCGCTACCCTTCATCGATGAGATCTTTGGAACGGCTTGCAAATCACTCTTTCTATTGTTTCCTTGATGGGTACTACGGATATCATCAAATCCCGATCCACCCCGATGACCAAAATAAGACAACTTTCACGTGCGTCTGTATGGAACTTATGCATACCGACGAATGTCGCTCGGGTTGTGCAACGCTCCACTTCTTTTCAATGGTGCATGATGTCTATCTTCTCGAAATGATTGAAAAGATCATGGAGGTGTTCATGGACGATTTTACTTGTCTATGGCAAAACCTTCGACGATTGCTTGGAGAATTTGGACAAAGTCTTACAAAGATGTGAAGAAAAGCACTTAGTCCTGAACTGGGAAAAATGCCACTTTATGGTTCGAAGGAATAGTGCTAGGACACAAGGTGTCCGAACGTGGGATAGAAGTGGATAAAGCGAAAATAGAAGTCATTGAACAACTTCCACCTCCCACAAATGTGAAAAAAACCGAAGCTTTCTAGGCCACGCAGGGTTCTATAGGCGCTTCATTAAAAACTTTTCCCGATCGCTAGGCCCCCGACTAGCCTCTTAGCTAAAGATGCACCTTTAGGTCTTCGACAATGAGTGCTATGAATCCTTCCAAATCCTCAAGAATGCACTCATCTCAGCTCCAATCATTCAACCACCCGATTGGACGCTACCTTTTGAAATCATGTGTGATGCTAGCGACTTTCTTTGTTGGAGCGCTTCTTGGGCGGACAAAGGATAAAAGCATTATGCTATATCCTATGCTAGCAAAACCTTGTCCGGACCACAGCTCAACTATGCTACCACCGAAAAAGAAATGTTGGCTGTCGTCTTTGCTATAGACAAGTTTAGATCTTACTTAGTGGGGGCAAAGGTTATTATTTATACGTACCATGCTGCCCTTAAATACCTCCTCACAAAGAAAGATGCTAAGCCACGGTTAATCCGATGGATTCTTTTACTCCAAGAATTTGACATAGAAATAAGAGATAAGAAAGGAGTAGAGAACTCGGTAGCCGACCACTTGTCTAGGCTTCAGTATAAGGAACCACACGAGTTACCTATAAATGACTATTTGAGGGATGACACGCTCCTCAAGGTCACACACTCCGGCCCTTGGTACGCCGGATATTGTGAATTACATGGTTGCGGGTTATGTAGCACCGAGGGCGGATAAGAGGAAGCTCAAATATGATGCTCGCTATCACTTATGGGATGATCCATATCTCTATCGAGTATGTTCTGATGGATTGCTACGAAGATGTGTCCCAATAGAAGAAGGCTTGAAGATAATAGACAGATGTCATGCATCACCTTATGGAGGACACTACGGAGCATTCCGTACACATGCTAAGATCCGCAAAGCGGATTCTATTGGCCAACAATGTATCAAGATACAAAAGACTATGTGAGAAGATGCGCTAGATGCGGAGGCATGGGAACATTAATACTCGAGATGCAATGCCCCTTCGAAACAACCTTCAAGTGGAGTTGTTTGATGTCCGGGGATTGATTACATGGGACCATTCCCAAGATCTGGTGATGCTTGAATACATCCCGGTGGTCATCGACTATGTGTCCAAGTGGGTAGAAGCACTACCATGCCGTGCCAATAATTCAAAGCATGCCAAGAAGATGTTTCAAGAAGTGATATTCCCAAGATTTGGCACACCTCGGATGGTCATAAGTGATGGAGGATCACACTTCATTGACAAATCCTTCGCATGTTTCTAGCGGCAGACGTGGAGTCAAACACAACATAGCAACTCCCTACCATCCTCAAACAAGCGGTCAAGGGCGAGACATCAAATAAGCAGATCAAGAACATTCTACGTAAGACCGTGGATGAGATGGGAAAGAAATGGAAACACAAGCTCCATGATGCACTATGGGCATATCGAACCGCTTAAAGACACCCATAGGCATGTCACCTTATCGGCTCGTATATGGAAAAACATGCCACTTGCACGTGGAATTAGAATTTAGAGCTCACTTGGGCAATCAAGAAATGGAATATGGATCTCCATCTAGGCGGCAAGAACCAGACGGATGCAACTATCGAGCTAGAGGAATGGAGAAAAAAAGCTTATCACAATTCCAAGATCTACAAAGAGAGAACAAAAAAGGTGGCATGACAAGAGGATCAAGCATAAGGAGTTCAAGCCTGGAGATAAAGTCCTACTGTTCAACTCAAGAGTGAAGCTCTTCGGTCATGGAAAACTTCGAAGCAAGTGGGAAGGGCCATTCAAAGTAATTGAGGTCGCACCACATGGCGCCGATTACACTTCAAGATGATCTGTGTAACACATTTAAGGTAAATGGCCATCGTTTGAAAGTTTTTCTAGAACCTGAGAACTTAGAAGAAATTGATTTGATTGAATTCTTGCAATTCAATGATCCACTCTAATAGAATCAATTAAAAAAAAAAAACTAGGCAACAAAGGCTTAAGTGGCCATCTAACGCTTAACCGGTTCCACAAGTTTTGTTGTCTATTTGAGTTGAGCAGGATTTGAAGGACCAGCGGGGAGTAAGATACTGACGGAGTAAAGACGTGTTAGTACTTGACAAAAGAACTATCTTTATCAGTGCGCCATCAAGTAAGGCCAACACCACTACTACTGTCTACCTCACTTCACCATCACCAAGCGACTATGTCAATGTCCAGCTTGGGGGAGGGCATCCCCCATCTATCCAGGTAAGTATTCTTTCCCTTTTTGTCTTATTAGCTAGTTTTATATATATTTGCTTTGTTAGATATAATGAGTCTTAATTAGAGTCTTAGTTTGTGAGAGTCTAAATAAATGCTAGAGTCCACGCTAGTTGGCTTTTCTCTTTAAATATTGATCTTGATGATATATGCTAAGGAAATGATGAATAGTTGCTCCGCCATAGTTCCTCTTAAAAGTACTTACACTTCAGACTTAGATTCTCCCAAAGCTTTAAATGCTTAATTTGCTCTAAACCCAACACACATGGGAAGCACATGCTTAATCTGAGTCTTAGCATTGAAGGATAAAGATACATGAAAAAGTTGAGCTGCTGTTTATCATATTCCTAGAGATACTTGATTCCTGATTTTATCTTTGAAAAATTATAAAATATTACATGATGAGTTCATTAGCTATGACCCTTAAGAGTCCACCGGTCACATCAAGATCATCCCACTCCACCAAATACGTGCTTTTAACCCGAAAAATACGCATTCCCATACTCCATCAGCCTCTAGACATATTATAAAAATTGAACTCTAGCAATTTTGGATATGTCTCTCTCAATGTTTTTATGCCAAAAAGACTCGAGGCTACATTCAAAAAAAAAGAAAAAAAAAAAGTGAGACGAGAGAGGGAGAGTAAAGGACAAATGTCATACTAGGCGAGAAGGGCCTACCTCCCTAATAATAATAAATTTTAGAGATGAATAATGGACACGTGTCCCGGGGGTGAGTAGGGCCCACATCTCTAAGGAGAGAGAAAAAATGGATAAAAGTCCGGGACAAAGCCCACCTCTCCAAGAATGGATAGCCCAGGTCTTAGCAATTTTAGAGAGATATAGTCCAAAAATGCTTGAGAAGAAAAATACTAGAAAAAAAAAAGCTAAAAGGGTCATTTTACTACCTTTCATCCTCATTCATTCCGCCATTACCATCCCACCATATGTATCTTACCACGTGTGACTCCACTATATATACCACATACTTGAGAGGGTCATACATAGGATCTCTCGAGTTTTTTTTGAAAAATAACGCAAAAACTCCGGATGATAGTTGATCGAAGAGCTTGAGACATGGTACTTAACTTGATTGTTCTTCTCTTAATTGCTTATGATTCGTGAAAAGGCTACGCCCCATGGTAAACAATATGTATGAGAGAGCAATCTGGTTAAGAGGAGAATTTATTTCTGATAAACACAGATTTCCGAGGTATGAAAGCGTAGTAGCAACTCCTGATCCTATTATAGCATATAGCTTTGCTAGGGACCAAAAAGGGTAAGCTTGGGGGGAGTTTGTTGACACATGTTAACGTATACTTTTAATTGTCAACTAAACATGGAAAAGGACTAAAATATAATTAGATAACCTTATTAGGGGTTTCTACTAATGATTTCCATGAGTTTTGGTAAAGTTGTGATTTGCGGGGACTTAAACGAGAAAAACGGCGGAATTGATGTGTCATAGCATAGCGCAATCCAACTCGAAACAAGTCTAGAAGGCTCGGAATACACCCGACGTGAACGAAAACTTGACAATCGAAGAAAACATCATCTAGAAGACTCCGAGAAGCCACGACGCATCGCGGGGCCCAGGAAGTGGAGCCCACCCTGTGCCGATCGGCCCAATAAACGAGCCGATCGGCCCCGCCTTTGGCCGCCAAGCAAGCCCCGTTTCGAAGCTTCTCCAACCGCCTCCGAGATGCAATCTAATCCGGTCGTTTGATGTCGGTTTGATCCGAGGGTGTCGGTTAAGCACGAAGATTAGTACCACATTGCCTGCTGAAGCTGAAGAGACATAAGAAGACCCCTATATAAGCAAGCCCCCAGGCCCCTGGCTTCAATCATCTCAGATCATCTCTTCATTAGCTATCGACAGAGCAAAATCTAGGGTTTCATATTAGAAGAGAGAGAGGTCCCTCTAGTCGTCTAGTTCGTCTAGTTCTAGTTCTAGATCTAGTTCTCCTAGTTCATCTAGTTGTAAGATCAAGGAGAGAGGAGCGGAGAAAAGCCGGAGATCCGGACTGTCGGATCTTCATCAACATTGTACATCTACACAAATTAGTTCATCTTGACAATCCCCGGGTTCTTCATTTATTATTTCTATTTATTCTATTAATTTCAGTTCTTACTTTACAATATTTACTGGATCTCTGCTCGTATTGAGTGCTCTAGTTTTAACGTGAAATTAGAGTAGTAATTAATAGTATAGGCGTGGTGTCTAGACTAGAGATTACCTGAGTTTGCGCCAATCCCACGGTTAGTTGTGGTAGCCCGGGGGTGACAGCCCTGTCGGTCTTTGTATTCCACCACGTTCGGGTTGGTGATTCGTAGAGCTTTTGGCGGCCTTTCTCCCGATCACTCCTTCCCCAGTCTTTTTCGAGGATCGGGGACGGTACCGTTGCTCCGACGTAAGTAAAGTAGAGTGAGCCTTTGATCATATAGATCTCATTAGAATACTTAGAAAACTTAACCCTCTCTTCCCACATCATTACCATTATTATCTTAGGACGTTCTAAACCTTTCTAGTACACTTCACGTTTCCCGTGGAAATCGATACTCTGGAATACTCCCGGGTGAAAGCTACATCGGTATCCGTGCGCTTGCGGATTTTCTCTGTTCGCGTTAATTTATACCAACACTTTAGCATCACCGCTAGAAGACATGGTAGATCGGGTAAGCAACTCTTTGCTAATCATATCACATATGCTCCTGTTGTTGGGTAGCATCTCTATGCTCACACCAACCTGCCATGCTCCAAGATCCCTAACCGTTAGGATGATCTTGTTCAAGTAACCAAACCTTCCGCAGTAATTATCCAATACGCGAACCTGTCTGGTCAAGGAAAACCGATGGCACCCTAATTTCATAGACCCACCACCGATTGTACAAGGCTTATGACGAAGGCAAGGTTTGGGGAGCATCAAAACTTAAACATTGCCGAGGGATCGTTGTTGACACCTGTAATGTAACCTCCTAATTACTTGGGCCCACACCGCACTGTCTTTGTCCCAAAGACCTCTAACAAACCGTGCGAGATACACCCAATAACTTAAGAAGCCTGTCGGTGTCATCGGAAACTCCGATTACACCACTCTCATACCGTGGATCAACAAAGGAGTAGCTACAACATTACAACATTTGTTACAAAAATATAGATCGAGTGCGGAAGAATAATAACATAATTTTTCAAAATATGAGCAAGTTACTTTTGAGTAGACTTAACTTAATTTTATGGAAGCCGAGGGAAACTAGAAGAAACCAGATCATGTCGAGCCCACCCCCATAACCTTGTTAACATCACGAGTCAAGCACTGCAACAAGGGTTAACAAACCCCAGTACACAATGTACTCAAGTAAAGACTTACCCGACAAAAAAAAGAAAAGACTCCAAGGATATGCTTGGCTTAAGGAAAGTAGAGCTAGAGAAGGGGAGTTTGCGTAAAAAGCTTACTACAAGTGGATCCTTACTTTCAATATTTTTAGCATAAATTTTATTGGAGCATAAATAAAGCTAGATTTGCACCTGTTCTATCTCAAACACTTTTTTTTTTTAAGCAACACATCTCAACTTATCTACGCATCTCTTTTTTTTCATAACCATGAGTAACCTTGTTTCTTCAATTACTACGATGAATGGGCGTAAGAACGGGTCTCCATAACCGAGAAGCAACGGCGATTCATGAACCGATTAATACCCAAATTGGGGATCCCTAACCACACGACATATGTAGCACTTAAGCTTGCATATATCAACCCTCACTCGGTTAGTCCAAAAGCGGATTTGGGTCCATCGCCACCCGAGAGCACAATTACTCCACCTCCCTACCCCGGCCCTAATGACGGTTTGACCAAAGAGGGATGGGTACATGCTACTCCCGCCATCTCTCCACTCCCGGTCTTGGGATTTGTCCGTTCCCGATTTGGCACACCCCCCGAGATCGGGCTTAATAGGGGCATGTGGCGGTTAGGGTCGGCCGACTGGGTGACAACCAGGCGGCCATGCCATTGACCCAAACGCCTCAGCGCAACATGCGTTCAAAAAGTCCCGAACTTAACAATCCAAACAACGGACGGTCCTTAAACGACCAACACGGGACAAGCACGCCTAGGTATCCCGTAGGCTTTCAACCTACGCCCCGTCCGATCTCAAATTCATCACTACCATATTTATTCTCATGAACCACCATTAGGGTGTTCTCTTTTTCCATAGCCGGGGGAACAAAGATAAAACCTATATCTCGCGAACGATGAAGCCATCATTAGACTTCTACCGGCATCTAAGCATTACTAAGCATTTAGAGAAACGACCTACTCATACTAGTGGGATAACATTGGAATAACCGAAATTCAAGGTAGTCATGCAAAGAACGTTGCAACCAACTCCTATTTACTTAATGCACATCTCACAAGACTTAAGGTGTATTAAAGTATTTGTAAAACGAGGTGGGTTATGCTCCGGGGCTTGCCTCATTGCAGGAAAGTTAGATTCCGGTTGGATTGCCAACGTCAAAACGACACACCGACACCTCGGTTGAATGAATCTTCTTCGTTCGACCATCATGAACCATCTCACTCTCGTATATTCTACACGTAGATGAGGATGCATGCTTTAGCATGATGGAATGATAAACATGATGCTCGATGAATGCATGAAATGATAAACACAGGGAATATAACTCTATTTCACGATAAAGTTGCAACCCAACAAAACCAACTTGTTGAACTACTCTTAAGAGATACCATCACCATTGCCTAAGGAGTTCTCAAGGACCACTTGATTGTGGTATGATCCAAGTTTCACAAGACAACTCAAAAGTCACACAAAACCTAAGTAATTAGTCACTAAACAATTTATATAACACATAAAAAATAATAGAGCTTAAGATAGAAAATAATTTAAACATTTCAAAACGACTCCAAACTTTTTATACAAGTAGGACACATCATAAAACAGTACCAAATAAATTTTCATGATTTTTGAATAAATATTTTATTTTCTAAAAATCATGGAAGATGAATTTTTCAATTAAAATTTGTATTTTTAAATCATGCAAAAACTACTCAAAATCAAAGTTTCAAATTTTTCATGGATTCATATACTCATAAGAAGCTTCTACAAAAATTTTCAGAATTTAAGGAGCTATTTTCAAATTTCTATGAATTTTGAAAGAATCAAAGACTATTCATAAAAGGAAATTAAATAAACAAGTTTTAATTCAAAACCAGCCATTGGGCCAAACCGACTGGCTCGTTTAACACCGCCGCGGGCCGGCCCGACCAGCCATCTCTCCCTCTCTCTCTCTCTCCCTCGGGTAGGGGACTGGAGGGACGGTCACGCCTGATATTGACGGCGCCCGCGACGCTGGCCGGCGACAACTCCGTGGCCCGGTCTGGCGGTCACGGCAGCGAACCTACCTCATCTTGCTCCTCTCCCCTCTGGCGCGCACCTCGGTTGTATTAAACCCAACACCTAGGGCACCGAAGCACGCTGCTTAGGCGGCCATGGCCGCGGCTGGCGTGACCGACCGCGGCGGAAGAGCTCCGGGCTTTCAGAAACGGCGGCGAGTGCGGCATCATCTCCGGCAACTCCGGTGATCCCCTGTTTCCCCGCCAATCGAACCCCAAACGTGACCCTAGCTAAGGCGGCTCGCGCGGCGGCGGGCAGCGTCGGCTTTCGTCGTGATAGCGGCGTTCAGAAGACTCACGGCGCGCTAAGCGGCAAGCCCGGCGACTTCCGGACATGTGTAGCGGCTCACCCGCGACTCACGGTGCTCCGCGATGGTTTGCGGCGAGGGGCGAGACGGAGATGGATCGACAACGAGGAAGCGTAGCGGCGGCGCTCCCGTGTAACTTAACGATGACGTTAAATTAATGCGGACCTCCGCGTGAAACGAGCGAGTATCGCTCACGACCCGCGGCCTCAAGATGGTTCAAAAGCACTAGATAGTTTTCCTCGGGGCTCCACCAGGAACAGCGGGGCGACGGCGGAATGAATCGCTGGCGGCCGCTTTGCTTGCGTCCGTGGAGAAGAAGGTGGCGCACGGCGTGTCCTATGGCTATGAGGGGCACGAGTTAGCTCAATCGAACCGCAAATGAGTTGCGAATCGGATGGTAGAGTCAATTTGGGTGGTCGGAGTTCGGCGACGACGGCACAAAGCGGCGGATGGAGGTGGCCGACGGCGGCGAAGAAGAAAAAGGAAGAAGACGACGCCGGCCAAGTTTTATAGAGCAAGGAATGGATGGACAGATGGAGGAAGACGTTGCGAAGACGGCCCGGTAGTGACGTGGCGCGCGAGGGCGGCGGGCTCGAGGCGTTACACGGCGGCCGGCAGCCGGGCAGCGGCGGCATGGAGGGAAACAGGGAAATCCCCAAGCATCTTGTAGCATCCAAACTTAACCTTCTCTCTCAAATTCATCAAATTCTCCTCAAATTTGAACTGAACTTGAAAAACTCCAAAAAAGTGACTTAGGCTAATTTTTCAAGATCTACAATTTTCATAATTGGAAGATTTTCAAAATCAGCCTCTAAATATGACTTTTGAAATGCAGTTCAAAAATTTTGAAATTTGAATTCAAAATTACTTTTTAAAACCATGTAACAACTTGAAAAACTTTGTACATGACTTTTGCTCATCTCAACAAGATCTACAAACTAACTTTTGAAAGTTTTTGCAAATTTTGCTTAGATTTTGAAATATGGTTTTTAAATCAAAAAGGGGACAAAACCCTAATTTTGGTATTTTCAAAATTTACTCTAAATTTTGAACTAAACTCTGAAAACTCAAAATACCATCTTTGTTCAACTTTGAAAACTCTACAAAATTGCTTTAATAACCATACCCAAATTCTTTATAAATTTTGAATAAAAAGAAAAGGGGGGTAAAAGAAAGAATGGAATTTAGGGTTTTCGAGTTCAATTCAAATTTGAATTTGATTCAAACTTGATTCCCAACCTATACTATCCAACCATCATACAACAACACACTTAGGATCAAACATAAATTAAACTTAATTTTGTCTAATCCAAGACTTAAATCGGTAAGTAACACCGGGGTGTTACAACACTGTTATAAATATAATATTAATAGTCAACTAAACATGAAATAAGGGCGTAAAATGAATTTCAACATAGACTAGGGTTTTACTAACATAATTCCACGAGCTTTGGTGATTTATATCTTTTAGGGACTTAAATGATAAATACTGAGAGAAGAATGGAGAAAGTTAGGAATATACATCTCATACGATGACAAGACTTGACCGTGAAGTAACTCAACCCAAAATGTGGACTAAAACACTCTAGAAGATACCGTAAGACACCGGAAGAGACGAGAGGCCGAGAGGAGACTCGACTGGGCGCCCCGGTGGCATTTGGGCTGGCGCTAGGCTACAAGAACCAATCCAAAATTCTTCGTAGGTCGGTTTTGTAACCTACTTTGAGGTTGTATCTATACCAAGTTATTGAAGGTCGGTTTGATCCAATGGTCATCGTTCATCGCCAATGCCTATATAAGAAGACCCCCTGACCCCAGGGTGAAACCCTAATTCATTCTATCTCATTCTACTTCATTATCTCTCGGTTGTAGAGGTGTCCCAATGTAAGGATAACCTCTCTCCTGGGATTAGTGAATTAGAAGTAGATTAGAAGAAGATTAGTAATGTAATTAGAGATAGATTAGCTATGCAATTAGAACTAGATTAGATCTAACTTAGATCTAATCGGAGTAAAAGGAGAGAGGAGCTATGCTCCCTGCTCGAGATGTCTTGAGGAGTATGGTATGTCTTTGTATCTTCTCTACAAGACTTAAGATTCATATATTTATCTTCTCTATTTACTTCCATGTATTTCATATATGGTTAGTATAGTTGTTATGCTATTGCATGAGATCTCCTTCGTATTGAGGGCTCTAGTTATGCTAGGTAGCTAGAGTAGTAATCGATAGTGTAGACTTGGTGTCTAGGCTATAGGTTACCTGAGGTTGTGCCCAATCCACGGATAGTTGTGGTAGCCCTAGGGGTGACAAACTCTGTAAGGCCTTTGTAGTCCACCACGCTCGGATTGGTGTTTTCGTAGAGCTTTTGGCAGCCTTCTCCCAACTACCTTCTTCCCAGGTCTTCTTGAGAGTTGGGACGGATCTCTTTGCTCCAAAGTGCATTAGTATAATTGCTATCGTAGAACCTAAGTAATAGAGAAGTATTTAGGAACCTTGATCTCTCCTTTTGATCTCTTGATTAGTTTAGTAATTCTTTGATAACTTAAGTAGCTTATTATTTTATGCTTATTTATCCTTTAACATTTACCCCCTCATTATAGTCTAGTGGTTTTGCTAAGTTAGTGGATACATGATTGTGACTTATTAGAATTCTTTAGCTAAAGTTTCCTGTGGATACGATACTCTAGAATACTCATCCTAGGGAAAAGCTACAATGGTAGGTGTTACGTAGCGCTTGCGTAATCCTTTATATTTCTTTAGCACTTAACAAATGCCAACAATCGTTCTACTTCACTATCGTATGTAGACAAAAACATAGTCGTCGGCGTGAAAGTAGAACACGATAAAGAATGACATTAAAACAGTTGTGACTTGGTATGGCCTTATATATCACTTTGGGGATCTCCATCTCCAATGAACTATTCATCATGATGATCTCCATCTTCATGATCCATGTATGCCATCCTCCAGTGATGAATCTGCCAAGACTAGTCTATACTAGCGCAGACAGAAATAACAATTACATTGACGCGATCATCACAATTTGGCATGTAGGCCATTACATTCAGGGGACAATATATAAGTGGCTCCAACCATATTTTCATCCTCACGACATGCAAGTCATGAATTAATTACATACATGCATCACATACACATAAAGGCCATACCGGTCACATAAATCGCAAAAAACGAGATTAGGCGATTCGACACATTTTTTTTTGGGGGCAAAAACCTATCTTCCAAGCCGTTTTTCACAATCACTTTAAAGGATTAGGCGATTCAACACGCTTAACAAAACCTTCCCAAATTTTTTCATAGTCTCCACATATGATTTCCACGACAACTCAACAAGTTTCACGATTTTTCAACTTCGCTTTGCTTTTTATATAATTTAAAAACTATTCACCTAAGCAAGTGAATGATCATGTTCCGTAAACAAGATGTTCAAAATTTTGGGTCTATCCTCGGATTAGGCCTCACATTGCACTCAAGAATATGAATACCATTTTTCCTTTCATGTCCCCCTAAATTCGAATGTCTTACAGTTCAAATTTGGCTTATAAAGAAAAATTCAACTAAAAAGAAATAAAATCAAAATATATAGTAAATTGTTTTCAAAAAAAATGTCAAAATTGGATATGAACTAATAGGCAATGTAGGAAAGACACAAAAAAATTTGGGCGCCAAATTCAAAAAAAGGATTATTTTTACCGAGAGCCTAAGGTAGGACCCTCGAAAACACCTTTACCTAGGGCCCTTCGATAAAGCCCTTAGTAAAAGAATGAATTTTTTTGATATACACGAAATTTGATTTGCAATTTTGATGGGAAAATTAGAAAAAAAAAGGTTTTTACCGTGGGCGGCGTTCAACTCTAGGTAAAGGCCCTGTCTCTCGACACTTCTTTTTCCCCACTCGCTCGCTCTCTCGACCGTGGACTCCCCTCGCCGCCGCCCGCCTCCACCTACGCCGCCAACGTCGGAGCCCACCAAATGTACCACCACACCCACCCACCGCGGTAGTGCCGCCGTCGCCCCAAGCAACCACACCAACCACCACCGCCACCCCTACCAATCTTCCACGGCCACCCCCACCAACGTCGGCCGCCACCCCCGCCAAGGCCGCCACGCCCTCCCCCACCGCCACCCCCACCACCGCCCACGACCCGACCACCATCACCACGCCATCGACCTGCGTTGAGGTATACATTGCTATGATTTCTCTGTAATAATATGTGTTGTGGTATATAATTGTACTATATATTTCTCTTAATTTGCAAAAAAAATTGAAAGTAATTTTATATATTTCTAGATGGTCGGGCGTAATCTTCCACCGCCGAAGTTATCGGTTTCTCACGGCTATCGAACGTCCCGGGGATTTGACCATCCAAGATGTATGCGCCTAAAAAATGTTCCAATAATAGTAAGTATTTGTATAATTAGTTTGTCAAATATATTTGTATATGTATATTTACCATTTATATGAATTTTAAATGTATTGCAACCAATTGACCAAATCACTTGGCTTAAACACACACTCTCGTACTTTGGGGTTCAAGAAGTGGTCGTCCAAAGACTCACATCATCTTCATAGTGAATTAGGACAACAAATCCAATGTCGAATTAGCTTTTCCATCGCCCGGAAGGAGAGGTGGAAATCCTATAAACATCTCGAGGTTGGAATAAAGGCACTGCGAACTAGCCGTCGCTTACATAAAAATATGCCGTCATGGGATGTGTAAACAAGCTTCAACAATATGGGTACACTCTGCCTACATTCTCTTTTTGTTGATATCAGCTAAAAGTAGGAACATGCTTCATGATGTTGCGGGATTTTCTCGCAAAACCGGCTCGGAGGAACCAAAATGATGTGGTAATCTTGATATGTTATTTTTTTTTAAGTATATCTCGATATGTTAATTTATCACCTAGCTTATACCTAGAATTGATGTGGTAATCTCGAGATGTTCTCATTTTTCCCCAATAATTACAGGTTCAACCGTATGACTTAACCTATCTTTGGTTGTAGTTATGCATCCATTCTAACCCAAACAATGTCTCGATTGCGTTATGTTTGGACATGGGCTAATCCAATACCAACACGCACTACAGATGGATATCAGGCAAAGGTGGTTGTCCGTAAGATTGGAGACTTAGCGACATGTCCAGTGTGGTTAAACTTCGCCGATTACACCATGTCGTCGTAGTTGTGAAGCAAAGGAGGATGTATTAGTGAGAACGTTGGTCTACATTTGGGAGATCTGTGCATTAAAGATCGGTTACCTACACTTCACCATTTTTTTTCTAGAAGACCGCAGCGTGATGAACTTGTAGTGAAGTTGTAGTTGTAGTTGGATGTGGCTTGTTCTAAATTATGCACTTTTTAAATTATGCAAGTTTGTATGGATGTGATATATATGTGACTTGTTTTAAATTATGCAAGTTTTTAATTAGGCAAGTTTGTATGGATGTGATATATGTGACTTATTTTAAATTGTGTCGGTCTAGGTGGAATGAGAAATCGAAAAACTAAAAAAATAAGGTCAATTTATTGGCGCTACAAAGATAGGCGCCCGATAGAGTGATATTCTACCGAGCACCATTCTGCCGCTCGGTAGAGTTGACGGAGGGGCGCCGTCGGCGATGGCGACGCCGGGCGTCAAGTCCACCGAGGGAGGATCTTTGCGGAGAGATGACTCTCGGTGGAGGTAGACTCTACCGAGGGGCCACGTTACCGGGGTTAGGCTCTCGGTAGAGGGATCTCTACCGAGAGCTTTCTTCCTCTGAGCGTGGCTCTCGGTACAGGGGGGACGCTACCAAGCGCTGGTTTTCTGGCTCTCGGTACACCTTTTGGCGCTCGGTAGCGTCCCTGTGTGCGGTAGTGTTTTAATGCTTTTTATTTTGTGTATTGGGTCTAGTGTGTAAAGCCCAGCGTGAAAGCCCAGATTCGTTGCTATAATAGAGGCTCATGCTTAACGAGTATATTTTTGCGGTATTTTCGGGCCCGTTATGACTACATGTAGATATGAGCGTTGGATTGAAATCTAAAGGCGTGTAACCGTCGCCTGGGTTTTAGCCAAATCCTAGGAGGCTGGGATATAGCAAGCCCCTTATTACTAGTCTAAAAAAGTTGTTGCAACCGTATGCTTTGTTGTCGCCGTATGCTGAATAAACAAGGAAACATATAATAAACAAAACAAAATAAAATGACAAAAATTTTGGCTTGACATGCGCATCACCTATCAATCCCCTCCCTCCTTGTTGTTTTCTTGTGACACATGAGATCGAAGAAATTAATAAGACAGACAGGCTGCTTGGCGCGTGCATGGCCTGGACTAGACAGATGGCTAGCACAGGCACAGCTAGTAGCACACAACATGTTTTGCGTGGCTACCCGTCCACGTATGCGAGTCCCCAGCTGTAGAGCGGGTACGTACAAATTAAAATGGTCTCACGTACACGTCTTGACTTGCATGATACTAGCTAGCCTAGTAGATCATGTATATCAGTTCATGATCACAGTGCAAGCTCACACTTGGAAAGCTAGGGATGGATCCATTTCATGCAACAAACAAAATGAAAGGATACCAACATGCATGCAACTGCGCTGGGTGGTTCATTGAAAAGTGCATGCAGACATGGAAGCGTGCAACAGACCGTGTGCGAACACACCTGACATGGCACGCATGTACTGTACACCATTCGTTCTTCTGATTAAAAAGCACACGCAATGTTGCATATACATACAACGGGCGATAGAATTCCTTCCTCGATCGTTCGAACGACATGAAGATGAAGAACCCTGCTCCTGCTAGCACTAGTGTTGCTGCAGAGGTGAAGAAGGGGTCATGGAGCCCCGAGGAGGACGCCCTGCTGACCAGGCTGGTGGAGCAGCATGGGGCCCACCGCTGGAGCCTCATCAGTGCCGCCATCCCCGGCCGCTCCGGCAAGTCCTGCCGCCTCCGCTGGTGCAACCAGCTCAGCCCCGACGTGCACCACCGCCCTTTCACGCCGCACGAGGATGCGCTCATCCTCACCGCCCACGCCCGCTACGGCAACAAGTGGGCCACCATCGCGCGCCTCCTCCCTGGCCGAACCGACAACTCCATCAAGAACCACTGGAATTCCAACCTCCGGAGGTGCAGGCGCCGAGCGGCGGCAGCGGCAGCGGCGGCCTCCAGAGCTGCTGGCCCATGCATCGCAATTGGCCCTCTGCAGGTGCACAACAGCGATGATGTCATTCCTGCTGCTGAATCTGAACATTATCATCCTCCGCAGCAGCCAATGGATGTGGTTGCTGGTGGTTTAGGCATTCTGCCTGCAGGGGCTGCCACTACCGAGGCCGAGCCGTCCCTGTCTCTGAGCCTTGGCCTTCCGTTGCCACCAGCAACAGCAGAACAAGGAGCCGTGGCTAACGAGGAAAGCCGCAACAGCCAGCAGGGCCGCGTCCAAGCATCATCGTCGCTGACGCTACCGCAGGAAGGAGAAGGGCAAAACACACAACTGTTGGCGGTGGTGCGCCAGATGGTCAGGGAGGAGGTGCAACGCCAGATGGGACAACTTGCCTACTCACTCATGGCCGCCGCAACAGCAGCCAAGGGACACCACCGTTAATCTATGATCCCGAATGCATGCTATCATGTGTTGCTGCTTGCATTTCCGCTCTTTTCTCCTCTGCCAAGTGTATTTTGTTTTCCTTCATTCCTTTCCTCCCTTCCCTTCCATACTTGTTTCATTTATATGCGCCTGCAAATGCAATTGGGATCCTTTAGCCATGAGCAACTATTGCTGCGATATATGTCACACCCCAAAATCCCTATTTTGGGATGTGAATTAGAAAACATAAAATACAATAAATGATTTTATCATTTCCTAAAATTTTCCAACCTTTATCAAGTACCTTAGATGACGTATGGTTGATCCCCAGTGAAGTTTACTGGTTGTATGTGTTGCTGTCCTCGCGGCCAGGTTTGCTGCCGTTGACAGAATTTGCATTCCTCGCTGTTTCGTGACTCAGATCATCAAATACTTTAGTCAAATCGTGGTTAACATCCTTGAACACACCTCTGTAAAATGGTTTTGCCATAGGAGGTGAGAAACTAGAGATGTGAAATCTCCGTGCCGTTGTTCCTGTTGTTTGGTCAGATTGCAGCTCTGGATGGTTTTGGCGTTCCCCACTAATTCGCTGTCCAAATTACCAAGCCCTTGAATCTATATGTTCAGGAAATCCCTGCACATGATTCCCACAAGTTGGTTCGGCTATGCAATCCCTAATGGCCGAGATATCGAGACTGAAGTACCTACTACCCCTGCTGTCCAAACAGCAGGCTGTTTTACAATCTCGTTCCCCGTTGTTCCAGAAAACCATATGATGAATCCTTTTCATAGAATATAATTTATATACTTGCACATGTGTTGACGATTAAAGCGGATTTTGAGTGTCAACAACATGCCTCTGCAAAGTTTCATGTCTATATGACCAAAGATGAGACAGATATCATCCTGATGTTTTGTGCTCGTTGTCCGTGTTGCCTTGCAGCTGCTCTGATGATGGTTGGCATGCCCCATGATTCGCCACTCCTGTGGTCAAGCCCTTTGAACACAATGTGTATAATATACTTACACAAATATAAGCAAGTTATCTTGATCAGATGAACCACAACACTGAAGATATAAGCTTCATCGTGTCCCCGCTCCTGCCATGCCAACAGCCACACAGTATCATCTTACAATCTTGGTCATATGACTCGTTGCACCTAGGCCGTGCATGTAATCGCAGAGCACGATGAGGTATCTATTGTTTCCGCTGTTGTTTATTTAATCATAGGAGTGTTTTAGTCCTAGGACATTTAGAAAAAAGTCCCTCCATGAGGTACTTTTAGAGACTTCTAGGAAAAAAAAAAAAATCCTATTGTTCGATTTTTTCTAGGCACCCAGAGAGATCTTTTTAGTCCCAACTCCAAAAGATCTCTGGAGCTAAATAGGGTTAAAGGAACACATTTTTATCTTTGTGATATGAAGCTTCTCATTAACTAGACGCATTATGGTCTATTAACTTTTTTATCCCAGAATTGTGTGCACTGGCACTCCTCGACGATGACACAGTAACACTTGTGGTAACCCCGGCCCTCGTGGCAGAAACTGCTCTCGCGTGGCTCTAATCTGGGCAGCCTTAAACATAATGTAATACGTGCAATGGGACAAAATGGCTCCGAAATGTGGTGTTTTGCGCAGTTCATCATCAATGCAAGGCATCCTCGCAACAGCCAAAAAAAAACGTATCTTTATTTCTACTTCCATTCAACTGATGTACCAGAGAGAGGGGGAGAGAATAAGCAGGACAAATGATTAGGAAAAATTGTAGCTGCCCAAAAACACTTGTTATTATTATTGTAATACGTATATAAGAACAGTTTCTCAGCCTTCCTAAGAATAGCTACTAGCTGCTGTTAAGAATTCCTAAAGCAATTCCAGTGGCAAGAAAATGTCATCGTACATGGCACAGTTTATCCAAAGTTGAACTGAAAGCCTCCACCCCCAGGAAGCCGCCGCCAGGAAGCCACCATCGAAATGAAACGTATACTGCTGGCCGCCTCCCCCAAAAGGATTGAAGCCACCCCCACCTCCCATATTCATCTCGTCCACATCCTCTCCACGGTCATACCTTACACGTTTGTCTTCATCACCAAGCACCTGAACAAGCAGCCGAAGCTTGTGACAAACATATCGCATAATAGTACAGTCCAGCGAAACAACATTCAGTTTAAGAAAACCATAAAATTGATTGTAATGCTAGACTGAACAAATATAACAATGTTGTCAATAGAATGTGCACTCTAACCTAATGCCAGGTGATGCAAGAACCGACGTTCCCATTATCCCATAAAGCTTGGCACCCAAAGATAGAACAGTCCAATAGAGCAGTGCTTCATCGTACCTCATAAGCAGCAGCAATTTCTCGAAACATGTTTTCCGCTTCCTCCAGGTTATCCACGTTTTTATCTGGATGCCACTGCAACGCCAGCTTTTTGTAGGCACGTTTTATCTCCGCAACTGATGCTGTCTTTGAAACACCAAGGATTTTATACCAATCTTTTCTTTTGCTCAACTTAAGCTGCTTTTCAGCTCTCATAAGTGCTTCACGGATACCCATGTCCTGGTTGTTAAAAATGTTAAGTTATCATGCTAGCAGAAAACCCAAAACAAAACTTCCTGGTCCATTAAATATTCATGATCAGTCCATAGACTCAGTTTAGAAACAGAGAATGGACACTCGGGTTCACCACTTGGAAAAAAAATAATCAGGTATTTCTATGGTGCTATATCCTAAGACTTTGTTCAAACAATTTACATGGCCACCGATACATAATGTTTCTGTCTTGACAAAGCCACAACACCTTTTTCAACCTTATTTTACACTAGCAATAGCTTCCCATTGTACTGCACCCACAGCAATTTGGAAACAAATATGGCTTGCAAAGCAACCCAACACATCGTACAAATGCAAACTGAAAACAATGAAGGTTCTAGCAGGAGACAGGATGGGTGGGTTTGTCAGCTGGTGTTGTTTTTTTTGGGTTGACAACGCCAGGGAAAGCTAACATGAATAAAATGCAAGAACTATTATTTGTGTACCATCCAAATTCTGTGCTTTCAGACCAAATATAATTACCTGTGGAGATTTCTGGGCAGCCTCTTTTAGATCCTGAACCGCTCCTTCCCAATCTTCTGAGAGAAGTTTAGCTTCACCTCTCTGCAGCAAGGGTAATAAAAAACTCAAAACTTTAGTGCTGTCACATAACCTCTCCTGATATAGCATTTAGTGAAAAAGATACATTACACTATCCATGCAATCTAGCTTTGGAGTCAAAACATATTAATAGTGTATATTAAAGTGAAGATCTTAAACATGCTGAACAATTGCAGTATTTCTCAACTGACAATAGATGGTTCATACTCCCTCCGTTCCAAATTATAGTTCGTTTTGGCTTTTCTAGATACATTGTTTTTGCTATGCACCTAGTTATACACTATGTCTAGATACACAGTAAAAGAAATGGATCTAAAAAAGCCAAAACAAACTATAATTTAGAACAGAGGAAGTAGCACTGAATCCAATCTTAATGGATGGTCATAGAGTATGAAAATATGATTAATCTGGGGAGAGAGTACTATATCCCTTACATGTACAGTTGCAAATATATAAAGACTAGTTGTCCTAAGCCAGTTCATAGAAACAAGCGCCAGGTCTTAGATGGATCCCAGCATAGCTTTATATGCCACATAACAATGTTAGTTAACACTTGAGGTATCTAAATAGAATGAAATCCTATTTTTTTAGAAACTAGTGTCAAAGATTTAAGGTCAGGTCTTAGAAATGTTGACTTTGCATTCTGAATTTTACATTGATGATCTGTGTGATTCCAGGCAGACAAGTTACCTGTGTAAGTGCATCAACAAGTTCACTGTCTATGTTCAGTGCTTCTGTACAACTGCTGATTGCCTCCTTACTTCTCCCAAGTCTGACCAGAGTTTTACACAACCCAAGATAAAGATGTACATTGTAAGCAGTATGGTCTGGATCCATTGCTAGAGCTGTCTTGTAGTCCTCAACAGACACACGTAGCTTACCCTTGGCAGCATTATCTTCAGCCTGCATCCACACCGTCAGATTTAACTAGTACGACACTGTACACTCCTTGATTGATAAGAAGAATGACACTCACACTCTTAGTCTTCTTCAAAAGATTTTTAACCCAAAATAAGCTTTCTTCAATTCTGAATGCTCTGGATCAAGACGGAGCCCTTTCTGGTAGTGTCTAAACAAAAAGGATTATTCGAATGTAGTCTAGAGAGCATTTGGGTGCATATAAGCACATGATATGCTTTTCCAAATTACCTGGAGGCCACATCATGATCAGCAAGGTAATAGTAGGCACGACCACGTAACAGCAGTGCGTCCAGGTTGTCTTCATCTTCCTTTAGAACGAATCCGGTCTCTGAAATAACGCTTGAGTAGTCTTTAAGTGCCAGCAATGCTTTAGCCTTGAGAAGTTTTGCCTGCAAATTGAATCTTTAGAACCACAACCCAAGGAGAAAGGATTAGATGGAATTTTTCTGTCTGTAATCACACCTTTAAGCAACCTGGAGAAAAGACAAACACAATTTTGTTGATGTATTCTATGACTTTTGAAAAGTCACCAGAATCGAACTGGCCATAAGCAGATTGTAATGAATTTTGAGCCTGAAGAAGCTGGGATAATTCCTTTTCCACTGACGCAGACCCAGGATTCAGCTCCAGGTGTTTGTTATAGTCACTCTCAGCTTCCTTGTATCTGGACTTTTAAAAAAGGCATACAGTTGCTCATAAGACATGCAAGGAATAAGGAACAGCATGTGTAAGATGACAATAGACATGCTCTCTTTCCCCTTCTTTTTTATAACTAAACATGGCCTTACATAGCAACAGAACATACAGTGTGCATCACATGTTCTAATATGTCTTAGAATCGAACTCTGCACTAAGGCTGAACGAAGCAGGAGAGAGTGTGATGGACCAAAAATCTGGAGGAAGAAATTTTCCTACTTTTAATATTAGAATATATGTACATATATGGGACTCATCTTTCAGATATGGAGGCAATGATGCTCCGCTAGGATTAGAACCTGCCTTCAATTTAAACAGAGTAAACTTCTTTTTCCCCCTTGCTTATGAGGCCAAACCAAAATGAGAAACAGCTACTTGCAAGTTTGAAGACAAAAAAGAGGTTGAAAGTGTTACCCGTTACTACTCTATCCATTAGAATTGGAGTCAAGCAAGAGCGTGGCACCAAAAAAAAAAAAAAAGATGGAGTGCAAACCGGCCGGAGTGCATAAATTACCTGCACTTATGACGAAGCACGGATGCACGCTGCCTGTAAGCTTCAGAATGATTTGGGTCAACTTCCAAGACAGCATTTAGGAGGCCAAGCGCCCCATCATACTTGCTCAGGTTAATCATCTCCGAGGCTTGCTTGAACAGAGTAGCAGGGTCTTTTTCTTGTCCTTCTGAAATTCCAGGAGAAGAAATGACATTTCATTCAATTCAAACCGTGCTGTGCCTAACTAACGAGAGACAGGGCAGTCGGTGGCTGCCTAAAGAAAAAAGCGTGTTGGTGAGGCGGCATGCATATTGATCTGATGAGATGTGCGGATGACGGAACAAGTTGAAGCATGTGCTGGGGACTCCGAGATGAGATCCAACCAAGCAATGGAGTGGAATGGAATGGAATCAGTAGAGTATACGAGGGGAAGGACTGGATGGTTGAAGATCCAATCGAATTCCCAATCGACGAGCGCCTAGCTGCTAGGGTGAAGAGGGAGGTGCACCTTGGGCGACAACCAGCGGGGAGAAGTGCAGGGAGGAGGCCGAGGATGAGGAGCGGAGGCAGCGCCGTCCGCCCCCACGTCCGCACCATGATCTCTGTGTCCACCCTTGCTTCCTTCTCCTCTCCCTCTCCGGCAGGGCAGGGCAGCAGCCACCCTGGTTTCCGTTCCGTTCGTTGGCTGAGTTGCGCTGACGGACAAACAAAGCGTTGGGACGGAACACGTAGCCCCGGCCAATACGGCGGCGACGCGTGGAGTCAGTCGTCTCTTTGCTTTGCTGCGGAATCGGGGGTGGATGGGCCACCTAGTGCTCTTTCTTACTCCAGCCCAGTCCAGCCCAGCCCATGTGCCTCCTCCTCGTCCTCCACCTCCGGTCGTCCTTTCTCCCGCTGCAACTGCAAGTGAAACCTCGCCGCCGAAGGGAAGGGAAGGGAAGGAAAGGAAAGGAACGGAACGGAACTACTGATTGGGGTGCGATGGTACGTGTGCGAACCCAGTCTCTCCCCTTTTCCCTTCCGTTTTGGATGGATGGATGGATGGATGCATGCAAAAATCAGATAGATCTAGGAGATCGCTTTCTGATTTCGATTTCAGTTTAGCTCGGGCTCAGAGGTCACCGATGCATGTACATCAAACTCCCTACTGCTAGTCTGCTACTGCATGCAGGGCAGGGGCAGGGACATAGGAGGAGACTAGCATTCACGCACACAGACACAGTAGAAAATAAAAAGGGATTCCTGTGCATTGCGTCCCTTTATTCATCTCACATCATCTTCCAAGTATCCTATCTACAGAGAGAAAACTCTTCATTCCTAGAAACAAAGAGAAAGTTGATACACATCCAAAGAAACATATGTACTATCATCACTAGCTACCCTAATATAGCTGCTCTCTATGGCCATTCCACCACCTTGACCTGCACCAAAATCACAAGCAGAGCTTCTCAGATGTAGTAATAATAAGACTGAGAAAAAAAAAAACACTTCCCACAAGACTGAAAGGAAATTGGTGTTGTCTGCAGCGACATTTGATTGGTGAACATCATATGTGCCATTTGTTGTTGTCCTGAGACTACCTGCTGAGACTACCTGCGCACCAAACATTTTCTTCCTTCTTAGCCCTCTACTAGTTCAGTCGTCTTAATTTATACTTTGGTTCCTACTATATGTAAGCAGCAAATGTTAACAGATGCGACGCAGGCTAGTGAAAGTATTACTGACATGTTCATCACCAAAAACACCTTGTTCTGTAGTTGTACTAATTAATACCAACATATTTGGTAGAAAAGGTGGTCAAATTAGGTTACATAAAACATCAAAACATTATGTACGCACGGAAGGCAAAGGGAGCAGCCTGTTGCCTGATTTGTTTTAATGTCAATAATCAACTTTTTAGATTTTCAATGCTGAAACATACCTCCTCCATCCCAAATTGCTAGTCTTTTGACCACTCGCCTTATTATTCAAGAAATTGTACTACCTGCTTTATTAATAAAAGTTCTTCAAGAATAACTTAAATTTGACTATCTCCGTATAAAATTTTTAATAAGACGAGTAGTCAAACATCTTATAATTTGGGATTTGGGATGGAGGAAATTCTGTTGGTGGGGAATGATCTGCATGCATGTGTAAGCATATTACCAGAAGTAATCCCATCGCGGATTGATCTTGGACATGCGGTTTACCCCATATGGGTACCCAGCAGACTCGCACGGCGAGCATTGCGGAAAGCACAGCACCCACACGAGTAGATGGCTATGAGTACAACAAGGACGATGACGTTGAGGATGGTGATGTTGTGCCAGTCTCGGCGCACCTGCTCCAGCACTCCGGCTTTGCATGAATCGCACTGGTAACACAGAATGCTGGGGGCATTGTTCCACCGATAGCAGTCCTCATCTTGCGGCGCAATTGGTATGCCTTGGTTGTATGTGCATGATGTCGGTGGCTTGCAGCATCCAGACTGCATATGCACAAGAGTAGTTGAATGAGATCGAGTTGATCAATCAATACTAGCATTGGGTTGGGTTGGGTTGGGTTGGATTCGAATAACAACAGTTTGCCTAACTGAAAGTTAACAACAACAACAACAACATAGCCTTTAGTCCCAAGCTAGTTGGGGTAGGCTAACTGAAAGTCAACACTGTGAGGAAATGAGTATATGTATATATAATATATAGCAACAGTACATTTTCCTAACTGAAAGTTTGCTAAAATCTCAACACTGCAGGAAATTACCAAGAGTAGCAGAGCAGAAGATACCAAACCTGTATTGGCGTGAGATTATGCTGGAGGTAATCGATGGGAGTCCAGGTGGCGATCCTGGGGCAGGCTCTGGACCCGACAACGCAAGCGAGCGCTGGCCGCCAGTAGCGATCAACCTCGACATGCCTCTGGAGCCAGACTGAGTAATCTGTGATCCGGAACTCCTGGTACGGCCTGCCAGGTACTTGCCTGCCACCGCCCCGGGCTGTGACTGCCAAACCAAAGACTGTGATCCCGAGCAGGGCGACGACGAGCAGCAGCATGGCGAGGAGGTAGAGCCACAACGCCCATGTGACATGGTAGCACGCGCCGATGAAGCCGGCTAGGGAGATGAGGAGAACAATGAACCCGATGGCTAGCAGCGGTGTCTGCAGTGCAGATTCGCATGTCGCGGCAGAGCCATGCGCCAGCCACAGCCCTGCACCGATGATGGGGATGGATGCCACGAGCGTCACCAGGTTGAGGTAGCCGATGATTGTGTTGCTCAGACGGTGTGGGTAGTATGGGTGCTGCGAATGCATCTTGCTCGATCGATCTCGGTGCTGCGAATGCTCGATCGATCAAGGCGCTGGCGGGCTTGCTTTCCGATCCTTACATATAGGACGGCTTTTTCTTTCCTGCCGGTGCTGGCTTCAAGCTTTATTTCCTTTGATTTGCCTTCTCTTTGCATTGGCTTTTCTTTGTGGTTTGCGTGAACCCCGGGCCTCTGGATGCCTCTGCTGTCTTTGTGAGCTGTGAATCATCACCCGAACTCACACTTTAACTTGTGTATACATGTGGCGTGTATCATGAACTACCATATAAATAATGTTTTTCCCCATGTTTTCTGCCTCGGATGCTTTTAACTTTGCATGCCTTTATTTATGCCTTTGCTCTTTAATATGAGGTTGATGGATTGGGGAAAAAAAATGTAATAAACATCAGCATTCACCGCCCGTGATGGTTTCATTTTATTTATGATTCTCTTTTGAATGGTTAATTGAACTGTTCAGCAGACATCATATATTTGCTCCGAAGAGAAATTTACAGAGTTCACTTCAAAGAGAAAGGAAGCACCCTACCTGCATTTTAGGGGATTGATTCTTAATCACTAAGGCAGCCTGGATCAAGATCTGGGTTAAGAAAGAAAGTAATGGGCCCTTGCACCGGCAGGCTTCTTTTCGTATTGCTTGATTGGCTAGTGAGTGAATAAAGTAGTTTGGTCCAAGTTTTCTTTTTTGGAATGCATGGCATGGAGAAGCTTTTATTTCCAGCTGGGCAAATTAGAGCTGGGACTTGGGCCATGCCGGGCCGGCACGGCCCGCCCTCTCGTTTGTCGCTTCGGATCGTGCCCCTTAGGCACGGGGAAGCACATCGGGCCGTGCCCGATATGGCACGCGTCAAATTTTTCTTCGCCCCAAGCACGCCCGTGGGCACGCAAGCACGCCGGGTCGATACCCCTCAAAATATCTCCACTACTTCTCCTTTTTGTGTTGTGATTTAAAAAATTATGTATGTTGTGTATACCATTTCAATGAAGTTTTAATGATTTTCATAATCTATTTAAGTACTAGATGAGAGATAGTACGATAAATGCTATAAAATTATATTGTAGAGTAATAAAAGGGTGTGTGTAGCGTGCCACATTCGTGTCGTGCCGGCCCAAGCACGCCCAAAGTGCGGGCCGTGCCATGTAACCCGTCGTGCCGAGATCTTAGGCACGGCACGCCTCGTGTTAGGTAAGTGCCGGCCGGCCCAAAATATTTCGCGTAATAGACAAATTCCATGACCCGCCCTCAAATGGCACGGCCCAAGTCCCAGCTCTAGGGCAAATAAAGCAAAAGGTGTACACTGTATCGAATGAAGGCCGGTATACTATACTACTACTAATGTACATGTGCACACACAACCAGGAACAAGATTATTGTACTCTAGCTCGTTCGTGCTGCTGCTAGGCATGCATGGCAATACGGCATGTTGATTAAACAACACAAATTCACACCAGGAAGTTTAGATTTGATGATAAAGGACTTGTTGCTTACCATGCATAGTAGAAATTTTGATTGATCCATGCCATGCCATTGCCATCCGAATCTCCAATCCAATCCAATCTGCCTAGTGCCTAGGCTAGTAGCTAGCTACATACGTGTTCTAGAGAAACTAGCTGCCGCTTGCCACCGCCGCCGCTTCTGCGAGGTATGCCAGCGTCATGGCCGCGTCGCTCATGAGCGGGCGAGCGGATGCCTCTTCCTGCAGGCACATGGCGGCCACGGCGACGGCCTGCTTGAGGTCCCTCTCCGGGAAGTCCCCCGCAGGAGCGGGTCGGCCAGCTCGCGGTACCTCTTGCTGTCCCGGAGCATGGGCATGGCCCAGGCCACCAGCAGCTGCTCCGCGGCGGGCCTGGTGGAGTCCACGGCGCGCCGCCCGGTGACGAGCTCCAGCAGCAGCACGCCGAAGCTGTACACGTCGGTCTTGACGGTGAGGGTGCCGGCGCGCACGTACTCGGGGGCGCAGTAGCCGTAGGTGCCCATCACGCGCGGGGACCGGTCGCCGACGGGGCCCAGCTTGGCGAGCCCGAAGTCGGAGAGCTTGGGGCAGAGGGCGTCGTCGAGGAGGACGTTGGAGGACTTGAGGTCGCGGTAGATCACGGGCGGGTTGGCCGTCTCGTGCAGGTACTCGAGGCCCCGGGCGGCGCCCAGCGCGACGCGCATGCGCGTCTCCCAGCTCAGCGCGCGCACCTCGTTGCCCCTGTCCAGCAGCAGGTGGTCCGCCAGCGACCCCAGCGCCATGTACTCGTACACCAGCAGCCGCTGCTCGCCGTCGGCGCAGTAGCCCACCAGGTTCACCAGGTTGGGGTGGTGCAGGAGGCTCAGCATCAGCACCTCCACCACGAACTCGCGGTTGCCCTGCGCGCCCTCGCGGTCCAGCTGCTTCACCGCCACCACCTGCCCGCTCTCCAGCCGGCCCCGGTACACGCGCCCGAAACCGCCCTCCCCAGCAGGCACTCCGCCCGGAAGTTGTCCGTCGCCGCCGCGAGCTCGCCGTAAGTGAACGCGCGCGCCCTGCTGTCCACGTCCGACGCCGCCGGCTTGTTGTTACGCTTGTTGGACGACGAACACGACGACAGTCGCAGGCTACGACCGCCGCGCCTCCTCGACGTCGACGGCCCGTCCTCATCCGGAGGCTTGAAGCATGCAAAGCAGCCCACCATGATCTATCCGATCGACGACGTACATATGCAGCAAATTAATCAAAGAGCCAACGACCGCTGGCGATTTGCATTGATCACGCATGCGTCTTGGTGCTGATTAATTGACGGACCAAATTAAGCAGCTTACCATCATCTCTTGTTTATTGGCATAGCAATGCGAAACCAAAATTAGTATCCCCAACCCTATATACCACTGGCCAATATAGACTACTACCTCCACCATGCATCCACCTATATATGCATGCGTTTTGTGCCTCTCATCCATCTCCACTCACGAGCTCAAGGAACTAATGAATGGTGATAATAATTGATCGTCCTCCTCCTTGCCTCAAGTCAGACTATTTTAAATTAACTAAGTTTATATAAAACAACACGGTATCACAATATAGCCTACTAATGCACCAACTTTTCTAGGCTACATGCACACCAAAAATCATTCCCCAGTGAGGAGTCCCTCCATCCACCCAACAAATATAGACATATTTCAAAATGGACTCTCCAAATTAAATCTCACCTTTCTATGCCCTTAGAGCAACTCCAGCGGGCCCCTATTCAAACCCCAATAGATAGGTAAATATAGGGTCTGAGGTCAAAAATCCAACTCCAACAGGGCCCTTGCTACAGACCCCAAATTTGTTGGGCCAACAAAAAACCACCCCACACCTAACAAATTTGTTGGGCCAACAACTCAGACCTCATCCGAGCTATCCTACCCATGTCTCCACCGTTTCCCCCCCTTCCAAGCTCCAATGAGCATGCACCCTCCCCTCAGAGGCTCTGGGCGAGCCCCCTCCCTACTTGCTCCGGCGAGCTCTGTCCGGTCCGGCCTCCTTGTGTTGGCGGAGCTCCCCGCCGTGGTGCTCCCCTACGACTGTGCGAGCACTAGTGAGCACCGGCTCCCAGCCGTGTAGCGACCATGGCCATGTCCCGGGCTGCGCTCCTCCCCCCGCCCCTTGGCTCGGGAAGACCGGACTTCGGCCCCCGCCGTCTAGATCTGTGGGCATGCTCCTCACACCACCTCCCCCCGGATCGACACATGCACATCCATGATCCTTGAGTCGGACCTAGCCACCGGCGCCATTTGCAAGCACTACATCGGCATGGTCAACATGCTCGACATCCTTGCCCAAATTGTCGAGGCTAGTGAGGTTGCATGTGCTCGCCTGCCTCGCCAGTTCTGCGAAGGCCCGCCATGCGAGCTTTGCCTCACCTCCTCCACCTCTAGCCCTCGATGCCTAGCCCCCTATCATTTTCTATTGATATAAATTGGGGGCTTATTTGGGTTCTTTCTTAGGAGGAAGAAATTTTGTTGGGCTAACAAAAGTAAGGGACAACCCCCAAATCTAAAGTAGGGGCCCCGATTTGGGGTCTCCTACTTTGGAGTTGCTCTTAATCACTTATAATGAAGGGCCCGGATTGCGGTGTCAACACCTTTTCAGCCCCTCACCCTCCCACTCCCACGCTCGATCGCTTATCAAGGCTTCAACACGCCCTCCGACCCCGCAATTCAACGCTCCATCACCGGGGATCAAATCACCGAATCACCGAATCTCTACAACATAATGTTAGCCAATTAGAAAATTTCCATGTCATTTTAATTCCATAAATTAACATTATAATGATGACATATGAAAGATAATTAACCATTGAAATCATGATATCAAATGTATCCATAACAATATGGTACATGTGAACAAGAAGCATGTGAAGCATATATATATCATAAGCATATAAGCATAATACAAGTAACATAACAATCGAACTTATGTAATCTGCGTAACATAACTACTAAAACATATAGGCAGCAACATATAAAACAACATGACTGAAAAACTGAAACAAACAGGCATGCCATACTACTAGCAAGAACAGGCACAAGACATTTGTTGGAGTAGCCCCCAAACTTGCTACCCCCTAGGTAGAACTGAATAGAATCAAGACACCGAATGAAGATAACGAGAGCTCTTCTCATTAATATTCCATCCTCGGGTTGCCGAACTAGATGACGAATGTCGATGACGAATGTCGCCCGACGAATGTCCGCGATGACGAATCGCGGCCGACGAATGTCGATGACGAATGTCGCCGACGAATGTCCGCCGGCGGCGAATCGCGGCCGACGAATGTCGATGTCGAATATCGCCCGGCGAATGTCACTGGCGCGAAACGCGGCCGGCGAATGTCGATGACGAATGTCGCCGACGAATGTCACAACGACGAACGCGACTAACGAATGTCGATGACGAATGTCGATGACGAATGTCATGACCGAAAAGCGGCTAAGGAAGCCCCAGCGAATGTGACTAACGAAGTCACAACCGAACATGGTCGACGGCCACGCCCGAAATGGGGCGGACGAATGTTACCACCGAGAGGTGGAAACCGAAATCAAAGTGACGAAATGGCGGAGATGGATAGCGAGCATGTGTCCTCCTTCCTCCAAACTCCTCCCCCCCCCTCCCCTTTTTATAGGGAAGGTGGGAGGGGCTGCTTTTTTATTATCCAAAATACGACCGGTATTTACAAGAATGCCATCGTGGGCTACAAAATGGGCCTAATCCTCATATGTTCTACTCCAAGCTACCTAATTGGGCCTATTACAAAACTAGGGGTTACCAACATGTTGTATGCCCCCAACAGGTAGCCCCTCGGCTATTAGGATATGAACCTTGGTTCAAAACCGAATAGCCGATTACAATGAGTGTGGTGGCCCCGATTGCGGCTTGGATGCCGATTCCCATTCTTTGACCGTACCGGGATGGCCCGGGATCGCCTCGTCTCTTGATAGTCTTCGGCCCTTCTTGGCTGGTCTTCGAGGGGTCCCTCCGCTCGTGCCTCCCGGTCATTCTTGGTAGCTTGCTTCTCATGAAACGGTTGAGGCGTCTTGGCGGTGTTGGGTACTTGTCAAAATGGTTATGGGGGTTGCATTGTGCCTTCGTTGTTCTCCTCCTCGGGCGTCGAGGCGAGGTACCTATCATCGGGCGGTTGTTTACACAATGCGCTGGCGCCAACTCCCTTTGGGCGACGTTTGTGATACTCATCGATAAAAGAAATCAAGGGCGTTGAGGATGCTTTTTTCCATGCCAAAACGTTAATGAAGGTTTCGGAGGCGACGTTTAGAGACTTCTTCCGTAGGATTAGCCCGAACTAATCAACTTTTAAACACCATTTCGAAGCCTTGAGGCTTAACATGGGCAAGAACTAGCCCCTCAACACTTTTTATTATTTCGACGATGTTGCTCTGCGTCAATTACCTTCGATTTGTGGACACCGCGGGGCAAACAAAGGCAAAATGAGCCCCTCGACACATTCATGTTACTTAGGAGCCAACTCCCCCATACTTTTGAGGTGGGGGTGAATATAAGCGAAACCTAGGCCGTTCGGCCGCCTTTGCCGAATGTCACGAGCCGGGCCGGAGGCGCAAGAGCGTGGGGACGCCCTCCCCTTTCGGCGATATAACCGAATAAGATCGGTTTTGGTCCTCATCGCTTTGCCATCTTTGCCGCGGGTTCTTTCCTAGCCCGACCGAAAAGCTGCCCCTTTCGGTCCTCGGCCAGAAGGGGGTGACTTCATTCTCGAGGCGCCGTTTTATGGCGCTCCCTTGCCGGCACATCCAAAAAGCCGCCTCATTCGTGCCGTGAGGCCGAATGGGGACGAATGAGGCCGGGCCCGGCTCGTTTGGCCGCTACCCCGTCAAGAGATTCCTCTCACGCATGGCCCAAAGCTAGGGCCGAGAGGGGGGCGAAAGGTTAGGACCTCCCCATTCATGCTATTATTAGGCGCAACTCCCCCAACCTTTGAGGCGGGGGCGAATATAAGAAAAAGGCGAGCCAAAAACGAGCCCCTCGGCAAGATTCGTGCTATTGTTAGGCGCCAACTCCCCCACCTTTTGAGGCGGGGGGCGAATATAAGAAAAGGCGAGCCAAAAATCGAGCCCCTCGGCGCATTCGCACTATTATTAGGCGCCAACTCCCCAACCTTTTGAGGCGAGGGGCGAATATAAGAAAAGGCGAGCCAAAACGAGCCCCTCGGCGCATTCGTACTATTATTAGGCGCCAACTCCCCAACCTTTTGAGGCGGGGGGGAATATAAGAAAAAGGCGAGCCAAAAACGAGCCCCCTCGGCGCATTCGTACTATTATTAGCGCCAACTCCCCCAACCTTTTGAGGCGGGGGCGAATATAAGAAAAAGCGAGCTGAAAATGAGCCCCTCGGCACATTCGCTGCTGTTGTTAAGCGCCAACTCCCCAAGCTTTTGAGGCGGGGGAATATAGGCATGCATTCGGTTTCACCTTCGGTCAAGCTTATCGGCCATTTTAGTTTCGCACTTCGGCGGAGTTTGCTGATCTCTTCGTGCATACTCTTTTGGATACGACTTTGACCGAATATACGAGGTGCTACTGGTCGCACTTTGTTTTCGGCTATTATCCGAGGGAGGCCAATATACCCAACCATTTTTGGCGAGGTTGTGCTGGTGCTCTTTTCGACCTTATTATCTCGAGGAAAACGCATGATTGCTTGCAACCCGGGCCGATAAATCCACCGAATATAGAGGGATACAAGGGTTCGCCTTATTAAAAGACCTTAGGCCTCGGAGATTGTTCTTGACCTTTCGCCTTAGTTTACAACCGAAAAAGACATGTTTTGACGAGATTAGAAAATCTTCGTTAGCTCATCGATCTTAGTTTTTGACCGAAAAACGCGTGCTTTTTTATCGCGGACGTTTCAGCTTCTTCTTTGGAACCATTCATACGCCATTTTCGGCCGGGCGCTTTTGGGGAAAACCGAATGCAAAAGGATATGAAATTACATTCGGCTTGATGAGGAGCCGAACAGGTGTCCGGAAGCGACCCGAAAAAAGTGAGGACCGAGCATGCATGCATTTCGCATAGGGTGACTTTTCGCATGATTTAGGCCATTGTTTGCTTCGGCTCTTTCAAATGCTTGGAAAGTCGAAGTCTTTGTGCCCTTTGGCTTTTGTTTGCTTCACCCCCATTTCCGGTGGTGGTGAAGTCTTAAGCCCTTAGGCTTTCATTTGCTTCGCCCCATTCCCGGGTGGTTGAAGTCTTTAAGCCCTTAGGCTTTCATTTGCTTCGCCCCAATTTCCGGGTGCCTGAAGTTTTAAGCCTCTCGGCTTTTTGTTTTTAGCTTCGCTCTCACCTTTTGGAGGATCGAAGTATTTCTTTCACGAACACCGGGAAGATAGGTCTGTTTATTGATTAGTCATCATGTTTTTGCAATCAATGCTCGGGCGTCGTATCTCGGCGCCATCTTTGAAGAGCTGTCCCCCCATGTGATTTGACTTTGGGTTCATCAACCGAATGCCTTTTACGCTTGGGCTTTTTCGCCTTGCGGCGGCGGAGATACACCTCTATTGTCCTCCGACCCTAGGGTTTTGTCACCTTGGGATTTCGCCCGAGAAAGGCTTTCTTTTCACGGGGTTTTCGGCCGTTTCGGGCCTTTTGTTTATGGCATTTTTGCCAATGTTTGCTGACCTTGGACAGCAATCTCTTCTCAAGTATCAAGGGTCGAAGTCTGAAGCCCTTTTGGCTTTTTTCTTATCATTCATGCATATGATGAAAGTATTTATAAGAAAAGAGACAAGTCACGTGATAGAATAGTGATTACTAGGTTATCAAATTTTCAATGTTGCATATCGTGCAATAGTAATCACAAAGTAAGTGAAGAAACATTGTTGTGAATAGTTTTGGACTGTTCGTGTGATAGCTTGCTGTTACGCAATCAGGTCAATGAAGTAATATAAACCACTCATCTGATCATGGATTCATCGGTCTGTTGACATGCCGAATAGCTGCTGCTGCTGCTTCTCCCTTTTGGAGACGATACTTCTTGCCGAAAGTAAGAAAAACCCACCGAAAGCCAGTTCATCGTGCCTTTCAACATGAGTTCTTGCTGGCAAGTTTGGAACAGATTCCGAAATAAGGTGAAATCGGGGCATGAAGGCATTTCGCCCTTTCTAGAATGGACCCCTGAGATAAACTTCTTTAGCTGCTTGAGATAGCATCGAGCAAAATCTCAAAATTCTATTTGAAAAACCCAAGACATATCTGAGCTGTCCATTAAGAGTCTCATCTGTATATATGATACGACACCAATAGGAAAAAAAAAACCCCATCCAAAATGTCCACCCAGTCTTGCCCGAATTAGGATATAAGTGAAGGCTGTAGAAAATTGATTAACAATGAGAAGACCGAATGATTGATATAATGAAAACTGCATGTTTCAGATTGTCCATTCGGTAGGCTTTTGCACCTACTGTTGAACTCCTGTAGCAAACACATTGTGCAAGTTTCATAGAAGAATGCCTGTAAGCACAAGATTAGATGCATTATTTTTTTGGCGAAACAAATCAGGATGAGCATGAACCGGGCAAGCGGAAGCAAAACTGACTAGTTTACCTCTTCCTTAAAAGTGAGCTCAATATATAAATTACTTCGGTAACTTTGATGAAATAGTATTGCATGATGTCTAGTGTCCAGGCTACCGAAGCTATAGGTTCAATTATGAAACGATCGGCGACGGAAAAATCACTTTGCATGATTAAGATCTTGTTCCACCGACATGTAAAGTCAGAACAAAATGGTACATGAGTTCAAGATTATTTAACTACCTCATTATTTAGAGAACAAAAGCGAGATTGCTATGAAGAAATATCCTATGGCTTCTAGAAAATGTTTTTGCCGAAAAGGTAGGAGTCCTACCGAAATGATTCTTTTCGGCGAAAGGATTGTTTCGGCGTATCTAACCGAATGACTAATGCATGATTCAAGACTCCTTGGTAGAATAAGACCGAAAACAACGGGTGATACGGAAAGTACAGGAGTCTTCGGTAATGCGAGAGTGGTCCCTCTCAATTATAGGACACGTGGTGCATTGGCTATGTTTATCTGCATGCTAGTAGAGAACACGTGGTGCTTATATGCCGAAAACAAAAGTAAATTTGCTACTTCACGTAAAAGGATAATGAAGGAAAACCTCCTAACATTTATTATTAGGATACATTTACATCTAAAGAAATATAACATATTACCGAATACCTTATGTAGCACGCGGGGCAACCTTTAATCAAGAAGCGAATATACGGTGCAGGTTGTTGGTATTTATTAAGTGCAAAAAGAATATAAAGGGTTCCGCAAAAGCGCCTGAGAATATATATACCATTGTAGCTTTTACCCGGGAGTATTCCGTAGTATCGTTATTTATATTTTCCACGGGAAGCAAGGGTAAAGACTATGATAAATCAAAATCATGTATCTACTAACTTAATATACCAACTAAACTAAAGTGAGGGGGTAAATAATGTATATGATATGTATGATAATTAATAACATTTAACCAGGAGAATATTATAATATAGAGTAGATAACTAGGTCGAGAGGACAACGGGAGAGATCTAGGTTCCTGAATATTTCTCTAGTACTTTGGTTCTATGATAACAATTATTCTAATACACTTTGGAGCAGCGGTGCCGTCCCGATCCTCGAAAAAACTGAAAGGGTGATCGGGGAAGGCCGCCAAAAAAGCTCTACTGAAACACCAACCCGAACGTGGTGGATTACAAAGACCGATGCGGGCTGTCACCCCTGGGGCTACCACAACTAACCGTGGGATGGGGCGCAACCTCTCGGGTAACCTATAGCCTAGACACCACGCCTACACTATAAATTACTACTCTAGCTACCTAGCATAACTAGAGCCCTCAATACGAGCGGAGATCCCATGCAATAGTATAATAACTATATCAATAACATGAAAGGCATAAAAGTACTAGAAAAGATATATCTAATTATGGCATAAAGTCTAATAGAGTTGAGATACAAAGATATACCGTAACGCTGAAGACTTCTCCGAGAACCGAACGCAGTTCCGCTCTCCCTAACTCTCTACTAGATCTATTCTATTACATTGTAGCCGTCTAATCTAATTCTCTAATATTAACGAGAGAGACCATCCATTCATGGGACAACTCTCAAGTCAATCTGGTACCCCTGGCTCCTAGGGGTGTAGGGTTACATATATAGGGGGTCCCGGCCTCCCTCCACCTTTAGCAAGCAATATGGTACTAAACCTTCATGCATCTCGTGCTTAACCGACGCCCTCGGATTAAACCGACATCAAACGACCGGATTAGATTGCGTCTTAGAGGCGGTGGAGGAACGTTCGGAAACGAGGGACAACTTGATTCGGCTAAGCCGGGGCCGATCGGCGATTATTGGGCCGATCGGCCCGGGTGGTGGGCTCCACTCGGGGCCCGCGATGCGTCGTGGGCTTCGAGTCTTCTAGATGATGTTTTCTTTGGTATCAAGTTTCGTTCATGGCGGGTGTATTCCGAGCCTTCTAGACTTGTTTCGAGTTGGATTGCGTTGCGTTATGACACGTCAATTCAATTCTCTTTTTTTACTGTTAAGTCCACGCAAATCACAACTTTACCAAAACTCATGGAAATCATTAGTAGAAACCCCCTAATAAGGTTATCTAAATATATTTTAGTCCTTTTTCATGTTTAATTGATAATTAAAAGTATGCATTAACAAGTGTCAACAAGCTCCCCCAAGCTTACCCTTTGCTAGTCCCTAGCAAAGCTATATGCTATAAAGCAGGGATCGGGAGTTGCTACTACGCTTTCATACCTCGAAGCACCGTGTTTTATCGGGAATAAATTCTCCTCTTAACCAGATTACTCTATCATACCTTTTACCATGGGGCGTAGCCTTTTCACGAATGATAAGCGAGATAAAACAATCAAGTTAAGTACCATGTCTCAAGTTCTTTGATCAACTATCATCCTGGGGTTTTGCAATATTTTTCAAAAGAAACTCAAAGATCCTATGTATGACCCTCTTAAGTAGATGGTGGTAGTGGAATTACACATGTGGTAGGACATACATGATAGTGGAGAAGTGGATAAGGATGAAAGGTAGTAAATAGCCCTTAGCCCTTTTTTTTAGTATTTTTCTTCTCAAGCATCTTGGACTACATCTCTCTTTCTAAAAATTGCTAGGACTGGGGTCGTCCATTCTTGGAGAGGTGGGCTTTGCCCCGACTTGTGTCCATTTTTCTCTCTCCTTAGAGATGTGGGCCCTACTCACCCTGGACACGTGTCCATTATTCATCTCTAAATATATTTTTATTATTAGGGAGGTAGGCCCTTCTCGCCTAGTATGACTTTTTGTCCGTTACTCTCCCTCTCTCGGCTCACTTTTCTCTCTAAATATTTATTTTTCTTTTCTTCTTTTTTTTTTTTCGATGTAGCCCAACCTCTATAAAAACACTGAGAGAGACATATCCAAAGATTGCAAGAGTTTATTTTTATTTTTATAATTATGGCTAGCGGCTTGATGGAGTATGGGGATGCGTACTTCCGGGTTTAGAAGCAGCGTATTTAGTGGAGTGGGATGATAAACTTTTAAGGGTCATAGCTAAGGAACTCATCATGTAATTTTTTTTATAATTTTCAAAGATAAAAAACCAGGGATCAAGTATCTCTAGGAATATGATAGACAGTAGCTCAACTTTTCATGTACTTTTATCCTTTAAAGCTAAGACTCGGATTAAGCATGTGCTTCCCACAGTGTGTTGGTTTTAGAGCAAATTAAGCATTTAAAGTTTTGGGAGAATCTAAGTCCAAAGTGTAAGTACTTTTAAGAGGAATTAAGGCGGAGCAACTATTCATCATTTCCTTACATAGGGATCATCTTCTTCAGCGTTAGTTTTATTCTAGCAAGCATAATTAAGCACACTATCTATTTATTTATTTATAGCTAACATAAAGATCAAACTATATATATAACTTAAACTTTTTATCTAGTTTTCTATAGTTATGCATCTTTTATATCTTTTTTAACAAAACAAACTAGTAGTAAATAAGGTAAAGGATAAGAGTACTTACGGATAATGGGGGTTGCACTCCCCAAAGCGGATCTTGACATAGTCTTCAATGTTCTTGATGGTTGGAAGTAGAGGTAGATAGTGATGGTGGCTGATTGATCTTCTTTAACGCTATACACCATATGTGTCATGTCTCTCTTCCTTGGGACCATGTCTTTGTTGTTCTTATGGCTTGTAGCTTTGTCCATCCACTTCCTTAGAGTGATTACTTTTTTGTGATCGTGTTGTATGACACTCTTCTTCACGATTCTTTCCTCAAAAATATTAGTGGACACATACCCGAGAGAATATACAACATGGTTGAAACAGGGGTTGTTGTCCATAAGATCTTATCTATGCTAATGAAAAAAATGGTTCTTTGATTACTCTTAGCACGGATCAAGTCTTGTAACTCATTTTATTTGTAGTTTTGCACTCTAGCATGTGGATCGGTCTGAAGGTAACTTGTAGCAAAAGATAGAGTGAATGATATTTGATACTTACAATTCTTCCATAAATGATGAATGAATCGAGTCTCCTTTTTGCACAAAGTTTAGAGTTCATCGTATGCCTTACTTCATCTCCGATCTAAGCTCATCTCTTGACTTACCCGAATTGGATTTAAGAGTTTTTTCAGGGGTTAGTCGAACACAATAACCAATGTCTACAAAAGCAATACTTAGTTCAATAACCAAACTAGACTCCATGTCTAATTTAATTAAGGAAGACTATTTAACCTAAGCACCATACTTAATTTAAAAGCCTTTGGAAGCGCCCAATGGTAGAACTTCCAAACCAAAACTTACTATAGCAAACAAAGGTAGCATGAAAGCATCACTATAGAGATGTAAACAAATATGAAAAAGTATGATCATGGTGAGATTTCTTTTTTTTTTTTTTTTTTTTTTGCAAACATGAATGGAGTCAATGAACTAAACATGCAATGGATCTACTATGAGAAAACATAAACTAAGCGGAGTGAATGCATGAGTTGATTAAGTAAACATGCAATGCAAGAAATTAAATGATAACTACTTAGTTAATTTATAATCAAAATTATCTCACTTTTTAATCATACTTACCATAGTGTGCAGCTTCTATGTATGCGTCACTTGAGATGTATGTATTGAATTCTTGTGACGGCGACTTCTTCTTCCATCTATACATGGTTAGAATAATATATATATTTAAATACATACCTTGAGATAGCGAGGGTTCCACTTGTGATGAATTCTTGATTGATCGAGACACCACTCGGGTTCTTCAATGCAGGAATCTTGTCGGAAGATCGCAACGACATCTTTTTGTCCCCGTCTATTCCACAATTCAACGTAACAAGGATAATCCTACTAAAGCTAGTTAATACACTAAATTAGCAGATATCAAGATCATTATCAAAATCTTTACGCCAATTGCTTCCCGAAGAACGGCGCCAAAAATGCTTGTTGGTATTTATTAAGTGCAAAAAGAATATAAAGGGTTCCGCAAGCGCCGTAATATATATACCATTGTAGCTTTTACCCTGAGTATTCAGTAGTATCGTTATTTATATTTTTCCACGAGGGGAAGCAAGGGTAAAGACTATGATAAATCAAAATCATGTATCTACTAACTTAATATACCAATTAAACTAAAGTGAGGGGGTAAATAATGTATATGATATGTATGATAATTAATAACATTTAACCAGGAGAATATTATAATATAGAGTAGATAACTAGGTCGAGAGGACAACGGGAGAGATCTAGGTTCCTGAATATTTCTCTAGTACTTTGGTTCTATGATAACAATTATTCTAATACACTTTGGAGCAGCGGTATGCAGGTCCGATCCTCGAAAAAGACTGGGAAAGGGTGATCGGGGAAGGCCGCCAAAAGCTCTACGAAACACCAACCCGAACGTGGTGGATTACAAAGACCCGACAGTGGTTGTCACCCCAGGGCTACCACAACTAACCGTGGGATTGGGCGCAACCTCGGGTAACCTATAGCCTAGACACCACGCTTTACACTATAAATTACTACTCTAGCTACCTAGCATAACTAGAGCCCTCAATACGAGCGGAGATCCCATGTAATAGTATAATAACTATATCAATAACATGAAAGGCATAAAAGTACTAGAAAAGATATATCTAATTATGGCATAAAGTCTAATAGAGTTGAGATACAAAGATATACCGAACGCTGAAGACTTCTCCGAGGCCGAACGCCAGCCCGCTCTCCCTAACTCTCTACTAGATCTATTCTATTACATTGTAGCCGTCTAATCTAATTCTCTAATATTAACGAGAGAGACCATCCATTCATGGGACAACTCTCAAGTCAATCTAGTACCTGGCTCCTAGGGGTGTAGGGTTACATATATAGGGGTCTCTCCGGCCTCCCTCCACCTTTAGCAAGCAATATGGTACTAAACCTTCATGCATCTCGTGCTTAACCGACCCTCGGATTAAACCGACATCAAACGACCCGGATTAGATTGCGTCTTAGAGGCGGTGGAGGAACGTTCGAAACAGGGACAACTTGACGGCTAAGCCCCGGGCCGTCGGCCGATTATTGGCCGATCGGCCCGGGGGTGGGCTCCACTCGGGCCCGCGATGCGTCGTGGCTTCGGAGTCTTCTAGATGATGTTTTCTTCGGTATCAAGTTTCGTTCACGTCGGGTGTATTCGAGCCTTCTAGACTTGTTTCGGTTTGGATTGCGTTGCGTTATGACACGTCAATTCTCTTTTTTTTTTACGTTAAGTCCCCGCAAATCACAACTTTACCAAAACTCATGGAAATCATTAGTAGAAACCCCTAATAAGGTTATCTAAATATATTTTAGTCCTTTTCCATGTTTAATTGATAATTAAAAGTATGCATTAACAAGTGTCAACACAGGTTTAGAGGGATTGAATGCAAGCAAGAGATTAGATCTATAGTTTCGCAAATCTTATAAAATGTGACGAAACAAATTCTAGAAATGGTAACTGAGATAAATACTGCATGGTTAGGGACCATAGGATGCGAAAATTGTAAAACAATATGAAAGCGAAAAGAAAGGCGAAGTCTGATGATGGTCGCCCGGAGTTTTCGGTGGCTAGCTTCTGCTGGCCAAAAGTCTAAGTGATAAAACCCAAGACCGAAACCTATTTTGGGTAGGCGAAAAGTGCAATTTTGTGCAAACACACTTTTTTTTGGTTGGACCTGCACCATTTCGGTGGTGAAACTCTTGAGACCTGAGAGAAAGAAAATTTCGAAAATTCCTTCGCTCCTCCTGTAAAGAAGAAACACTTCTTTGCTTTCATTGAACCTGTGTCACTTTGCTTGACTGTGAAAAAAAGTTAGAGATGAAACTTTATCGAAGGCTGAGGTTAAAAAAATTTATGGATGAAAAAAAAAATAGAAAATGCCTTTTTAGAGAAAACTATAGGTCATGACCGGAGCGAGCTAGCATTTTTAACATTTTTCCGCTGTAACATGCAAGAATGAACTCGGTACGAGGTTGAAAATAGCACAGTGTGAACCTCTCTTTGGTGTTTTGACTACCGAAAAGCTTGGCTCTTTCCTTTGAAAAGCGCCAACAGCGAAATCATTTACCTTAGTATTTTCTATTCGGTTAAATCGAAGCGAACGCTTGAGTATGACAAAGAAATGCTTATCTTATTGGTCTCTATCACGCGTGTTGAGGCCGCTGTTAGCATCCCCAAATCACTTCGACGTGCAGGTTGGCAGCGGCTTCACCGGCCGGAGCGAACACTTCTCTTCGTCCTCAACCTGGACTGGGCGAGCACTTGTCCGGAAGCCTGAAGTCATTTCGCTCAACAGCTTCGCCAGTTGACGAACACCCTCACACTCGCAGGCAGGCACCTGTCGCTAAGTCCTTTGCTGAAAAACTCGAAAGTAATTTTGCTGTTTTGCAATATTGTTAAGTGCTATAGTCTATGAAAGCTTGTGTGCTAGATCACAAAAATAAAGAGATCGTGAATGGGAAAAGATGCTTTCGCCAATTTCTGGAAACCAGTGGATTGGCGTCTCTCAGGGTTACTGGTCAGTTTTCGCTGCATGGATTCGGTTGCCAGAAGACCACTCCTTGAGCATTCGCCATGTCTGTCTGCATGTTAACAGGGGACACGTGGTGCTTATATGCCGAACAGAAAAGACATGTTAGCCAGAGTTATTCAAGATTAGTAGTTTGACAAACAGAATAGAAATTGAAATTGCTACGATTTAGGAGCGACATGCATGTAGTGCAGTGATATCACTAGCGTGTCTCCGTCGGGGTGATTAGCGTTTTTTACTGCATGGCTTCGGTTGCGTGGCTTCTGTTGCCCAGCGGCCGAAAGCGGGACCTTTCGGTTCATTGACCCGAAGGCCGGCATTTCGACAATCAGGCCGAAATCAATGTCCGTTCGTCCCCGGCGGCCGCTTCAATCCTCGAGGCGCCTCAATGTCCGGATGCTCGTCCCTCTTGCTCAAAAACAACCTAGTGGGTCGTTAGGGCTCCCGGAACGAAACCAAAAACTTTCGGTGCCGCAGCCGAATGACAGCACTCCCGGCACCCTTGACCGAAAGACCGAGCCTCAGGTGCTTCTCTGACGAATCTTCCATCTTTCGGTCCCACGTCCGAAAGCCTACACCTTCAGCCCGGTTCCTCGCACGCCCTTCCCTTAGGAGTGACCGTCGATCTTCTGGCCTTCCGGTTTATCAACCGGGCCGAATGCTCGGGCTTCCGGTTACGACCAACCGAAACCCCGGCCACTCGGCATCGCCAAGCCCGTGTTCACCTTGCTGGTCCTTTGGAACTGACTCCGACGCAATGTCTGGTTCTCCTTCGGTCAGCGGCTTTGCTTTTTCGTTTTTGTTGTAGGATTCACCGCTTCCTTCGGTGTGTGTCTTCGGCGTTAGTAACCGTGCAGCATCGAATGGCATCAACAAGTAAGGAGCATGTGAAACTAGCGATGGAAGTTATAATAACGACAAATATAATTTTGATAACTCACACGAAGTGTCAAAACCAGGACTTCGCCTATATTTTATTTTTTATTACTTTTAAAGGGTATAAACAGACAGAAGCTAATCAGTCATCTCTAATGAACGCCGTTCGCAAAAAGTACATGGATCAGGAAATATTATCCTTAATAAGCGTTATTGTTTTGCATATGCATATGCTTATAACCGAAAGCTTGTGAACGGAAAGACACGAAGCGGTGGCTCTCGAAATGTCAGATTGACTAAATTATAAAAGACAGCCGAAAGCTTATTAAGCGTTTCCAACGAAAGTTGCTTAATAGTTATAAGTGTGTAAACCCGAAAGAACCGTTCTACACTCTGCAACCAAAACCACATGTCGAGGATACTGCTAAAAATAACGTGGAGAAAACTTATCTCTTAATTGTTATGAGTGTGGTCGAACGGTGGGCATTCCTTTTCTCATGCACACACGAAAGGTGGAAACGCGTGGCTCAAGCACCCAATCACACGACATGGCTTCGCGCCGGACATGAAATGAGGCACGTGGCATGGCATGCCAAAAATAGGTGAAGGAATAGGTAAACAGATAACTTATCTCGAGCAACAGCTTTTGCTTTCGCTGCATGTCTTCGGTTGGGGTGTTCAAATATTAGCCATGTGCACGCTCAGGGCTGTTCTCCTCACGAAGGTGCTTCAACTACCGAATCGATTTCTTCGGTCCCGAATGGAGGCCACATTCATTCTCTCTCCCCCTGCCAAGACAAGAGAGAAGAAGAAATGGGATGAGATTACTCTTTGACGAATAGCTCATTATTTCGTGAAAAATTCAAGCGGCGGAAACGGTGGGCGCCAATGTTGGAGTAGCCCCAAACTTGCTACCCCCTAGGTAGAACTGAATAGAATCAAGACACCGAATGAAGATAACGAGCTCTTCTCATTAATATTCCATCCTCGGGTTGCCGAACTAGATGACGAATGTCGATGACCGAATGTCACATCGACGAATGCGGCCCGGCGAATGTCGATGGCGAATGTCGCCGACGAATGTCACAGCGGCGAATCGACGGCGACGAATGTCGATGTCAAATGTCGCCGACGAATGTCACAGCGACGAACGCGGCCCGGCGAATGTCGATGACGAATGTCGCCGACGAATGTCACGCCGACGAATGTCACAGCGACGAACGCGACTGACGAATGTCGATGACGAATGTCACGACCGAAAGCGGCTAAGGAAGCCCCACCCGAATGTGACTAACAAAGTCACAACCGAACATGGTCGACAAAGCCACGCCCGAATGGGCGACAAATGTTACCACCGAGAGGTGGAAACCGAAATCAAAGTGACGAAATGGCGGAGATGGATAGCGAGCAGTGTGCCTCCTTCCTCCAAACTCCTCCCCCCTCCCCTCCCCCTTTTTATAGGGAAGGTGGGAGGGGTCGCTTCTTTATTATCCAAAATACGACCAAGTATTTACAAAATGCCATCGTGGGCTACAAAATGGGCCTAATCCTCATATGTTCTACTCCAAGCTACCTAATTGGGCCTATTACACAACTAGGGGGTTACCAACATGTTGTATGCCCCCAACAACATTTCATGATACGATATGACAAAACAGATGAAACAGACTCATAGCAGCATACGAAACAACAGGGATGAACTAGTGAAACATATAAAAACAGCATAACGAAAAAAGAGAGGAGATGAACCGATCATACCCTCCCATTCGCTCCGAGGATCCAGAACTTTGTCCAGCTTCCTTTGTCATGTCGTAGGTGACGAAGATGATCTTTCCACCGAGAAGAAGAGGAAGATGATGAAAAACCATCGGTGCTCGTTTGCAGTGGATTGGGCAGTTGCATAGACGCTCCCTAAAAACCTAATTGTTGATCCCCCGTGCAAGGTCTCGAACGACAAGGGCTTCAGAGGCACCTGCCCTCTCGCTCCTCCGTGTGCGCGGAGTTACGAGATGGAAAGACTTTCTTGAGGCTGAATTGTGTTTTGGTGTTTTACAAGATACCCTTACACAAGATCTATGGTGGATCTGTAAAAAATATTGTCTTTCTGAGTTTTGCATTCTTCCATGGCTTCTAGCACTATATAGTCAAGTTAGGCAGGTCAGAGCCAGCAATGGGATTCGCGGGGACGTCAAGGTGCATTAAATGCTAGCCGTCATCCTCACCGTAGTGGGTGACGAGGGCGGGGCTCCTCCGAGAGGCCCGTCGGGGCTCGGGCGAGTCGGAGTCCGTCCCGAGGCCTATGCCGACTTGGAGTCGAAGATTCATCCCAAGGCCTGGATCATCCTCAGGTGATTTGGGGCTTCCCCCGAGGGCAGAACATGTTCTAAGGGAGTGGCTTGGGCTCGAAGGGGCTTGGGAGAGGGCCCATGCACGAGTCTAGTGGTTCGGTTAGTGGGCTACCTCCCTCCTATGCCCTTATTCTAAACGAGCCTTTATCGCAATAATTTGGGTACCCCTAATTATGGGTCCCGACAGGTATTATAACAATTATACTTATGTGGATCGGTGATGGCTGGAATATCTAACAATTGGGGCAGGCGGACCTTTTCCCATCTACCGTAAAGAGCGGGTGAAGAGCGGTCGACGTTCCGGCCGTTGATCCGGCATTCCCCTCCCTTCAACGGCTCCTCCGACACTGGAGCAGGTGGGGATGGGGAGGATTGACGGACGGGATAGGGATGCTCATCGCTGTCGGCGGCGATTGGAGCTCAGGTTTTCGGTGGCGGCGCAACCACTGATCCGGCAAATAAAGTGCATCCAGCGACTTCTTCGATGGCAATGACGGTGTATCCGGCGTAGGTGTAAGGTCCTAGATGGCTAGAGGGGGGGTGAATAGCCTATAAAATTTTTCTACAAGCTCAAATTAACAAACCGATTAGTATAACAAAAGGCGTAAATGCGGTTTGCACTAGCTCTAGTGGTCTTGCAAACCTTCTAGTGACAAGTCTAAATATAACTATGATCTCTATGTCACTCAATTGCTATGTCACTACTCTAACTAGTGAACAATCCTAAATATGGTCCTTAGGCTAGCAAGAACAACTAAACAAGCAAAAGCTAGCTCTCTACACAAAGTAAACTAGGAATGAATAACAAGAGCGGTGAACTTGATATACCAACGTGTAGAGGCAATGAACCAATCACCTATGGAGTGGATGAACAATCAAACACAATAGGATGATGAGCCAATCACCGAGACAAATGACACGTCGATGTGTTGACCCGGGGTTGTGCCGACCAACACAAGGATGGTGCTTGAGCTAGGCGATGCACTTGCTAGCTCCAAGCCACCACTCACAAGTGAGGTACCCAAGACACGAGCAATGTATTCCTTGCAATTTGTCTTCTCGACGAGGATTGTGTATTCCTCTTACAAATCACCGGAGGTGGCCAAGAACAATCACCTTCTCTTGCCAACGCCTCCACCAAATCACCAAGCCGGCTAGGAGCGGTGTCTCCAAGAGCAAAAGGAAACTAACCGGCTCACAACGATCCCCAAGTGCCACTAGATGCAAGAACTTTATGCAAATGCACTTGGATCTCCTCTTCTCTCAAGAATGAAGCTCACAAGCAAGAATGAGAGAGGGGAGGGCTTGTTGCTCAGCTCTAGGATGTTAGGAGTGATTCAAATGACCAAGAGAGAGAGCACAAGCCGGCCAAAGGGGTATATATAGGACCCAACATGAAATGGAGCCGTTGGAAGGAAATACACATTTCGGCCGACCGGACGCACCGACCGGACCCGCCAGAGTGTCCGGTCGACGAGTCCGATCAAAGCCGACAAGCCCAAATTGGCTTTCTTTGCTAACCCTTGTTGAGTGCGTCCGGTCCACGAGTCCGGTCGTGACCAGGACTCACAAATCTAGCGTCCGATCAAGCCACGAGATCGGCCTGAAAAACATGCTCACTAGAACCCGACCGGACTCACCCGACCAGACGCTCCAATCAGAACCCATGCATCCGGTCGCAGGGTCCAGTCGGCTCTGAGCTGCGAAAATCCGTCGTTGTGTTGTCGTTCCTTCGCCTTTGCTCCAAACCAGCTTCCGTCACTTGATTCTGGTTGCCAACACGTCGAAGAACACCTCGAGCACTTGTGTTAGCATTTTGAAAACCATTTTCATCAAGTCCGGAGTTAACTCTCTAGGTTAGAATGCATGCATATGAATTTTGAACCTAGAGGCACTTGAGGACCGATATGTACGATAAGTTTCCCCTCTTTATAGTACGGCTTATCGATCCTATAATCACTCACACCCTCTATGGTGTCTTGAGTGCAAAATCAAATGGCCCTATGGTTATACATTTTCCTTGAGCCCATTTGATCCTCAAACTTCTCCAAGTTGGACACTTGATCATCTTTTGGATCACCTCGATCCATCCTCCATGATCACCATGCTCCAAGCTTGTCATAACCAATCTCCAATCTAGTCAAACACTTAGGATCAAGAGATTAGTCCTTAGGTGTCACTAATTAGCCAAAACCAAACTAGAGATCTTCAGTAGGCTTTGGCGGGGTTGCTGTGTGGTGCTTCGGTCTCCTCGGCTTCAACTCCGGTGGCCGAGTGAAGTTTTTGTTCCTCCAGGGTGTTTCTGGCGATGTGTTCTTCGTGGTTCGCCTGTGAGGTTTCTGAGTTTCTTCAGATGTGCCGGGAGGATGTCGTTTCCTCAGTGGCTTGCTGTTCTGGGCGCCGTCGGCGAAGAGAAGGCGATGGCGACGTTGTTGAATAATTTTCCCCGACTTCTTCCTCCCACTGATGGTGTGTTCCTCCAACGCCAATGGTGCGGTCGGAGTGGATTGTACAGGAGTCGGCGCGTCAGGTGGTTCTATCATTTCCATGGGCCAATGAGGCTCCTGTCGCGTTTCGTTGGTCATCGTTCGTGGCTTCAACTGGTGGTCCGGGCAGCGATGATATGGAGGTCTTCATGTTTCGGTGCAAGGTTTGTAGGTGTAGGTGGCAGGGTCTTCGTATTTCTTCTTCCCATGGTGGGAGATGCGAGGCTCCTGGTTCGAGGGTGTCCAGGGATCTTCCCCGGCTGACATTCTATAAAGTTTATGGCTTTGCCACTGATGTGCGGTTCACAAAGCAGCAGTGTTGGAGGCTTTTAAAGCTCGCGAGTCTGCGATGATGCATCCTCGAATCAAGCTGAAGTGGTTTGGATTGGCAAGGAGCGTAAGGACTTTGACGAGATTGGTTTGTGTCTCTTGTTGTGGTCAAGTCTTTTGTGCTTTTGCATCGGAACAATCGTTCCTTCAGTATCCTTTCGATGTATCACCGGTTGATGTTAATGAATGGTATCCTATTTACACACAAAAAAATAGGTATACTTATGTATTTTGTATCATTGATGTTGTTATCAGGTCTGGTTGGCCGGGTTCCAAAGTTTTCCCTACCAAAGTCAGGGCAAGCCAAAATAAAGACATGTCAATTGTAGTTGCCAATTCCATGACAAGAAATATGTTGTTTGTGAGTGCCAAAGTTTTGGCTAGGCTGATTTTGGCTTCAAACCAAATAATGACCTAAGTTTTGGAAGTGCCCTAGTTTTGGTTGGGCAAATTTTGGAGCCCAACCAATCAGGCCCATATTTTTTCTAGAAAGTCAAACTTAAGATAGTTTGACTTAGGGTAATTTTAGAAATTTATTTATTTTAGAATGGAGGGAGTATACTTCATTGTGCCTAACATATTTCACAAGGACCATGACATGATTCATGCCCTATGTTTTAGTTTTATCTTAAATCAAACCATTTTAAAGTTAACTAAGTTTATATAGAAAAATAATATTTATTAAACCAAATAAATGTTATATTATGTTTATCATGAATTATATTTTTACTATTATACATATCCAGTTCTATAAATGTCAGCAAACTTTTCTTAAATTTGATTACAATTACATTTTTATGATATCATGTTTTTTTTTTTTTTGAGAATTTAGTGTCATATCGGTTATTTGTAGACAACGTTGTTATTGCCTCGACGCCCGAGGCCCAACAAGCCTGTCTAAATAAAGTAGGCTATCTCAATCATGACCAAGTGAATGCGATTAGGGCTTAAGGTTTGGGGCTTATGGCTGTTTGGCTCATCAAATATAAATTTGCTTAATTTTGAGAGCTTATGTGAAAGCTATGGTTATTGTAAGAAAATGCTTCTATGGTTATTGTTAGAAAATGCTTCTACATCAAGGTTTGTATGTGGGCACAAAATATGCAAACCCACGGTGATATGGGTAATATAAGGGACTATGATGCTTAAAATGGTCAAATATAAGCTTTAATATACAACTATACGGCCTATAATTATCCTTATCATAACAAATGCAATAAAACTATCTAGATGCGCACTTAAGGTGTAACTATCTCAACAGCCCTATCTAGGTTTCACTCCTATATACTAGCCTAGCAAGTTAAACTAGGAAGTAATCACACAACCTAAGTATACTATATAAATGTGAAATCCTAAATGATAAATAATGTAAACTTTTATTGATGACTTCCGATTTTTTATGAGGTATCAAGAAGCTCACGCTTCTCCATAATCCTCATTGGAGACCCTCGATTTGGTGGAGGCTTGCCACACACATGATGCGGCTCGATAAAAAAACATGAACCCTACAACACTATATCTCATTGTTTATCCATTGTGCACTACATGGTTGACCTCACAACTACAAATAAAGAACACAAGCAAAACAAGATAGGCACAACTGAATTGCAAACAAGTTGAAACTCACAAGTTGAGGTGTTTGACGAAACTGTTTGGTAATGGATCAACATAAGAAAACCTCAATCCCTAACTTGGGTGGCACCAACTAAATATATATACTCCATCCGTATCACTATTAGTGGTCGTTTTGGAAAATTTTTGGGTCAAACATCGGAAACATAAATCATGAATAACTTTTAAGTTACTGAGATTGGAAATGGGAAAATCATATCAATAGATTTGTCTTAAAAAATACTTTTACAAAAATATACATATATAACTTTCCAATAAATATTGTCATAGAAAAAATAAGTCAAAGTTATGCTTTGAAGACCATGTCATTGTTCTAAACGACTTCTAATAGTTATATGGAGGGAGTATAGTGTTAGGGAGTCAGGACAAGAACCCCTCGATACATTCCTAATAAACTTCGACATGATACATAGACCAACAACTATGAAAGAACCCTGATGTTGCATAGAGAGGAGTGAATAAACAATTTTGAAATTTAACAACAAACACAACGTTGCAGGGGATTAGCAGAGTGTAGAATTCCTCTTAATTTTGTGGAACTTGTGCTTGGAATTTTGAGAACTCTTTATCATGCATTTTGAGAAATCAAATAATTTCAACTTCGATCAAGTAACTGCATGTTTTTATAGATGCAAAACCTCACAATGGATAAGTAGAGTACAGAACTTCCGCGTAAATTTGTGGAACTTGTGGTTGGAATTTTGAGAATTCAAATAATTTCAACTTTGATCAAATACAAGTAATTGTAAGTTTTTATTGACACATATAGACATGATTTTCATACTAATATTTGTGATGCCATATACCCCTCTATCCTGAAATATAATGCATTGTGAGTTACAAAATTTGCATTCAAATATAGTGCATTCTACGTAGTGTATTGGTGTCAAACAGTCAATGCCTTAATTTAGCAAAATTGTTAAAACCATAATTTAAGGCGAAGCATTTTAATCGTGTTTAATCTACTAAGAACTACTCCAATACTCCTCTTTCTAAAATTAGCATTAGCATGGATCTTAAAGCCGCCAAGATAAATAATTATTTTTCTATTTCCCCTCTAGGTCGAGCCTATGGCTAAACCATGCCTAGCCCATTGTATCCCCTTTAACGAAGATGGGCCATTTTGAAGTCCAAAGCGTGTGTGTGCTCTCTTCCAACAAGAGAGCAGGACTAGGAATGGCATTTCGTTAGCTGAGTTCGTATAGCGTCCGTGCTACCGTGCTACCGCCATGACTTTTAAATATGAGATACGATTGACTTTGAATTCCGTGTACTCACGTGATTCGAATGTCAAAACCCATCATTAAGTACATTGCACTACACCTAAATTCGGAGCCTGTCATGAACCAATTTGAGGTGGGGCCCAAGGGCCATGCATGGCACACAAGGCCCCCCTAGGGTGGCGTGCGCGCGGCCAAGGCCTGGCCGGCCACCGCCGCTTTCCGTCTCTATCGTGTCATCAGCTTCGTTATTAAGTAATAAATATTTAGGGAATAAATATAGGAATAAAATAGAAAATAAATAGGTTACTTATAAGAGAGGTATTCCAATCTATAAGGAAACCTCCTAGATATTTCTTAGCAAGCAAGTCTCCCTCGGACTATAAATACAAGGGGCATGTAATCGTTTGGATCTTAAGCGAGAAAAAAATTAAAAGGGTAGCTCCTAAACAGGCTTATCTCTCCAGGCTCTCTCTCTCTCTCTCTCTCGCGCGCCGCCCGACCACGCCGCCGCCGCCGACGCGCCGCCACCGGCGCGGCGGCCCGCCGCCCCTCGCCACCGCCACCACCTCCTCCTTCCCTCCAACGATCAGCAATCGGTGTCAATTACGGCCCAATCTAGCTGGAATCGGCGGTGGTATCCGAGACCAGGGGCGATTCCCACCACCGACGGCTTCCGACCACCACCAACGCCCGGGATCCGATGGACGACCACATGATCGCCGAGCTCCAGATGGAGATGTGGGAGTTTCGTGCTCACGCGAGGCAAATCCAGGCCACCTTCACCGCCCCTCACGGAAGTTGGATGAACAGCCTGCCCGACGACGCATAACGATGACACGGCCACGCGCGCGCCAACAACGCCGCCGCCCATGGCCGCCCGACATCAATAACGCTCCCATCGACATCCACGACGACCGGTGGCCCACGACAAAGCAGAACACCGCAGACGCGGCCTTGCCGGCCGACGTGCGCGCCTACGACGTCACCTCGGCCACCACCGACGACGTCCCCGCCATGGGCGCCGCCGACGGTGACGACGCTCCTACCGGCGCCGCCCACGCCACCCCCTCCAAGATCATCGACGCGCGCAAGCAACGAGCACGCCTACCCCAAGGATGCCCGATTCTTCGCGACCCGGATCGAAACAGATCGGGGAGCTACCACGAGGCGTCCACCGGTCGCCGACGACGAAAAGCCTACCCAACTAGGCCAACGTCTCGCGGCTACTACAATGGCCTTGTACTGGGGACAAACCATCACGGCGAATGTCAACAGGATCATCGACGAGTACATCGCAGCCCATGGAGGCCAAAGCCATGGAGGCTAATTCAGCCCCATCAACACGGCTAAGTACATACCGCCCTCCAAGCGCTCTCTTCAGTCTGAGACACAGATGAGCCCTACATCCGCCGCGCCCCCGATTCCTCAATCCTGCGGCCAGCCAGACAGTCCGCATTTTCATCTCGAATTTGATACTGAAATCTCCCAAGAAATTCCTCCAGAATTTTCACCTAAATTCTTGCCAGAAAATCCCAGACGTACCAGTAATAATATTAAATTATTTTTTCCGGAGTATGATGGCAAGGGTGACCCTTCTCATGGGCTGTATAAGTGCGATAAATTTTTTCTCGCTCAAGGAATTATTGATACAGATCAGATGCAGCTCGCATCGTTCCATCTCCAAGGGAACGCATTATCTTGATTTATTCGTTGGGAAAACGCGAAGTGGGTCAACCAACTTGGCGAGAATTTTCTGCGGCTATTACCTGCACGCTTTGGAACTCCACTACACAATCATCTTGGTGATCCGACAAAGATCACGCCCGGGATTTGGAGATTTGGGCCGGGTACACTAATACGTTCAACGCGAACAAGGTACAACACCTCTCCCCAAACAAAGGGCTATGCTTTATATTCTTTGGGTTAGCACCTCGATTCGGATCGACGTCCAACTACATCAACCGCTGATATTGAGACGGCCATAGCACTTGCTAGACGCGTCTCTATACGACTTTCCGTCGACAGAACTCAAAGGTACGCACAAGAGGATATTCGAGATATTCAAATATCGGTTCATGGCTTTACTTGGCATATCCACCGTCCTACCATGCAATTAATTATCAATATAAATGGCACCAATTTATTGGCTCTTTTGGATTCTCGGTTCAACACACAATTTTACGGATTCGATTTGGCTATGAAACCGGGCCTCCAAAGTTCTTCTTTACACCGTCCGCTCAAAGTTGCGTCGCCAATGGACAACACGTAACAAATGTGGGAAGGTATGATGATATTGAATTTTCTATTGCTACCGAAAGCTTCAAAGCAGATTTCTTCAACATCAAATTAGGAGGCTATGATGTTGTTTTGGGTGTGGACCGGCTGAGTTCTTTGGGAAATATTGTCCGGAATTTTAATAAACTTATTATGAAGTTACGGTGGAAAGGACAGCCGATCACATGGCACAGCCTCTCTAAGGAGACAGATTCTCAACCAGACATGCTTCATCAAGGCTATCACCAGGTACGCATGCATCCTCCGGACATCGAAAAGACAGCTTTCGGGACACATCATGGGCACTTTGAGTTTTCGGTCATGCCATTTGGATTATGCAATGCACCTTCAACTTTTCAAGCTTTGATGAATGATATATTGAGACCGTTTCTGCGTAAGTTTGTGCTGGTTTTCTTTGATGATATCCTGATATTTAGCAAATCCTGGTCTGAGCATCTCTACCATGTGGAAGAGGTTCTCAAGCTTGGGCTAATTTTGCACACACTTGAGATTGGCTTTCACCACTCGACGCGTACTACGGCACCGATGCAACCACCTCCGAGAGCAATGGAATTCCACCCATTGATCCAAATCAACAAAGGTCAAGATCTTCATCTTCGCCCGGCTCATTTCCCGACACAAGTGGATGCACCAATCTTCGGGCCGTCTTACTTCAATCACCCCATCAACAAAGCCCGGTAGGTGCGAACCACGGTGAGAGGGCCGCTGTTCGGAAAAAGGAGGGAGAGATGTCATGAACCAATTTGAGGTGGGGCCCATGGGCCATGCATGGCACACAAGGCCCCCCTAGGGGGTGGCGTCTTGCTGCGGCCAGGGCTGGCCGGCCACCGCCGCGCTTTCGTCTCTATCGCGTCATCGGCTTCGTTATTAAGTAATAGATATTTAGGGAATAAATATAGGAATAAAATAGAAAATAAATAGGTTACTTATAAGAGAGGTATTCCAATCTATAAGGAAACCTCCTAGATATTTCTTAGCAAGCAAGTCTCCCTCGGACTATAAATACAAAGGGCATGTAATCGTTTGGATCTTAAGCGAGAAAAATTAAAAGGGTAGCTCCCTAAACGACTTATCTCTCCGGCTCTCTCTCTCTCACGCTTCGCGCCGCCGCCCGACCACGCCCACGCCGCCGCCGCGCCCGCCATCACCGCGCCACAGGCCGCCGCCACCCTCGCCACCACCACCACCTCCTCCTTCCCCTCCAACGATTAGCAATCAGGTGTCAATTCCGGCCCAATCTAGCTGGAATCTGACAGAGCCGTTCTGAAACCAAACGCATGAGCCGCACTCGCTCTGGGCATATTACCCGTTACCCGAATCCGGACTCGAAATATCCGAACCCGCAGTACCTAAAGTGTAGTTCGGATAGTGAATCCTATTACCGGAATTTAGTTTGGGTAATTCGGGTAGCAACACCCGGTACCCAAATTTCCCGAACTATTGTGTTGTACGCATACTGCTGCGTGAGTCTAGGTCCAAAGCAATCCATCTCCGCTCCTCTAGTCCTCCGTGGCCCAACAAGGCAACAAGGCCCATCTGTCGTGTGTGTGTGCTCTTGGTCAGATGAAGACTGCCGCCACTCATGACTCATCCAGACTCCACCGCACGGGCATAACCGCGAGTAGCGATGGACGGACTTCATGGCCTACCTCAGTGCGAAGGGCGCGGGCGTTGTCGCGCGTCGGGGCCTTGGCGGCGCGAGCGTGATGGGAGCCAAGCGAGGTCCTCCATTGCTGATTCCCACCTCCAGCTCTACGCCGTCGGCCACTTTCCGGCTCTGCCTCTCTTCGTCCCTCCACGCCCACCAAGCGAACTCGATGTCACGCCCCTGTCTAGCCTGGCCACCAGCCACTGCGATTGGAGAGGAACACCTGCACCAGTGATTTGAAGATGGAAGAACGCCCGCCACTGCGCTGTGAATTTCGGGTATATTGGAAATATCCGAACCCGTATCCAAAATTACAGGAACCCAAAATTACGAGGAGAGAAATTTCGGAGCTGTTTTCGGATAGCAAAGTCTATTACCCGAAGTTCTGAAAACCCGAACTACCGAAGTCTGCTGTTTACCCGAACGCGTGAAGCCGCACGACAAGGTATCGAGCAAAAGGCACTCACACATAGTCACGTTTTTTGTGCGAAGGCTCAAGGCGCTTTTCGCAAACAATGGACAAAAAAATTTGTGTAAACTTTGGCAAACAGCCCCTCGTAAAAATCTTAATATTCCAAATCCACCCCACCACACGCACGTTTCCCTTCTCCCCGTCCAAAAAATTCCCCATCTCCTTGGCCACCGGCGAACCCTCTGCCGCCCTTCCGCGTCGTGGTAAGCTCTGTGAGATTTGCCCCGCCGTCGTTCTCTTCCTCTCCTCCCCTCCTAACCCTTTTTCTCCTCCACCTAGCTACATGGCGGATTCGCGAGGAACAGCTTCCAAGAGCGCTGACAAGGATAGCACCTCCACGCGCCCGGCGCGCCTCCGCGTCATGCGCCCGGAAGTCAAGGAATTTCTGACGAGTCCTCGCCGTAGCCGCCCCAAGAAGCAGCCGCCTCCACCTCCGCCTCCGCCTCCGCCTCCTCCCCCGTTGCCGCCACGGAAGGAGAAGCTCAAGGAGAAGAAGAAGAAGAAGAAGGAAAAGGAGAAGGCAGCGACGGAGGAAGAGAAATTCGAGCGCGCGCGATACAACTGCGCCTTCCAGGACGAGGACGAGGGGGGTCGCGACTTCGCGCCGCCGGAGCTGGTATGGGGTAAGGTGCGGAGCCACCCCTGGTGGCCCGGGCAGGTGTTCGACGCCGCTGATGCCTCCGAGATCGCGCTGCAGCACCGCAAGGCCGGCGCCCCGCTCGTGGCCTACTTCTGGGACAGGACCTTCGCTTGGAGCGACCCTTCCGCGCTGCTCCCCTTCCGCGCCAACTTTACGCGGCTGTCCGCCCAGAGCACCATGTCCAGCTTCGTCTCTGCCATCGACTCCGCGCTGCAGGAGGTTGGGCGACGCGTAGAGGCTGGCCTCTCGTGCGCCTGCTTCACTTCCAGCGTTGCCACCAAGCAGGAGGTTCAAAACTCTGGTGTCCGGCAAGGTGCCTATGGTGCGGCGCTAGACTCTGTCTACACGAGGGATGCCTTCCATGGCAAAGCATTTCTTGACTACATCTCAGCACTGGGAAAGAAACCACTGGCCGGTGCTGATCTTCTTGACCTTGCCACCGCCAAAGCACAGCTGAGGGCGTTCAATCGCTCAAGAGGTTCAAGGGACCTCCCTGAGTTTGTCATGTTTGAGGGCATTGAGGAGATTGCAGAGATGACACACACAAAGGGAGAAAGGATGCACAAGAGGAGTGAGGATGATGTTCCGAGCAAGGAGAAGAAATCGACGCGTGCTGGGAGTTCACGTAGAAAAGGACAGGCTTTACCAGAGGCTGGAAATGAAGACGGCAATGGAGGGGCCGCAGATGATACATTGAGTCAGGGGAAAAGGTCAAAGCGCATGAAGAGTTCATCGCAGAAGAAAACGGAGATTTCCAAACATTTAGATGGACTCAAAACTGGTTCTGTTGCTGACAGCAGAACACCGGACAAGAAGATAGTAGATGATGTTTTCAGCGAGAGAAAATCTGGGCGCATGCTGAGATCCACGAGCAAGAAGGAAGATGCTTTAGAGGGTTTGAAAAGGCTGGCCAAGGGTGGAAGTGAGGAATTAACAGGAAAAGGCAAAGATGAACCCGTTCTTAAAGAAAACAATCAGAGGCATGGAGCAGGCTCTGCACACAAGAAGGGTAGAATCACAGAGGATGGGTATCATAGACTTCGAGATCGCAATGCCGAGGATCGCACTTCTCCTGGCAAGAGAAGATCGGGCATAATGAAAACTCAATAATCAAGGGAGTGTCCATCTCGGAGCATGGTAGGAAGAAGAAAAAACTTTCTGAACTCATGGCAGAGACAGGCAGGCCTAATTCTGCATCTGGTGGTATGAGTAAAACTCGAGGGAAGCGTTCCTTGCATGATTCAGCTGAGAAAGCCGAGGATCCTGATCGTCACTCTAAGGACACATTGATGACTAGAAAAAGAAAGAAGCTCAACACATTGGGGGATTTATCTTCACAGTCAGAGCCTCTCTCTCGTAAGAAGTCCACAAAGGTTGGAGAACTGATGAGCAAAGCAGCTGGGAGCAGCATGTTACAGGCAGCACCTGCTGTCAAAGCTAATAATGCAGTGTCTCAGACGAAACCGCGTAGGGGCTAAGCACAGGCAAGTAAATGCTGAAGACAAATCTCCACATCCTTTGAAGGTGAATCAGGGGAACAGCAAAGCCGTTAGTAAGGAGTCTCTATCTTGTGGAGAAATGCTATGGCAGCTCTCAGTAGCAGCATGTGGTCTTAAGCAGAGAGAGAAAATCGCTCCTACAAGTGTCAATTTCTTTACCGACTTTAGGAAGAACTCCAATTTTTCTAGTTCTGATGTCAATGAGGGGATGCCTGAGAAGGCAACCAACACTGAGTCCACTCCTTCAGAACAGCCCATTGCTGATCATATGCAGGATGACTATTGGGCTGACATTCTCATTAATGTGGAGGAGCCGATATCTAGCCTCAAAAAGAAGAAAGATGAGAGTAAGAAAAGAGCAAACAAGAAGGCACCTCAGGTTAAGAAACCTCCTGTTAATTCATCGGCGACTGCAGACAATGCAGACAAGCCAAGGAGTGGAGGCAACCAAGATACAGAAAATGGGGAACAACTTAGGAACGAAACCAAGCTGTTTTCTGCAAATGGATCTCAACCGAACACCGTAACCAAATCTGGTGAAGAGATGGAAAATAGCTTTCTATCTGGACTGGTGCTGCACTTCAGCAGGCCAAGTGCTGTTCCATCACGCAGTGACCTTATCAAGATCTTTAGCCAATACGGTCCTGTCAATGAAGCCAAGGCAGATGTTGCAAACAGTGCCAGCTCTGCTCAGGTGATCTTCAAGCGGCGCATGGATGCTGAGGCAGCATTTGCAGGTGCTGGGAAGATCAGTGCTCTTGGACCTGCCCTTGTGAGCTTTCGTCTCACCGACTTCCCAGCTAGTGCTTCAGGAAATAAAGCTTCCCATGTTGCAACAAAGAGCGAATAGGGTGAGGTAAAAACGGCTTTCCCCTGTTGGGTTTGTGTTTGACAACTGCTGTATATTATCTTATGCGCATTATGGTGTTCTCTTGTTTTTGTAGGGAAACTGGATGAGGGAGTTAGAGAAAAAGGTATACTCTACAGTATGTGATAGCTAGGTTGTTGCAGGATCAAGAGCATTCATAGGAACAGCAATGGCATCTGTGTCTTCCAGTGTCGTGGAGGTGTCATATACTCTAGTGTCATTTATGATGCAGATCAGTTGAGATGAGTTGCCAATAACCAATAGGTGTTGTAAAAGCATGCTTGTTTTAAGCTGAGTTTTTGTACTTAAAAAGAAATGTACTCTGTTTCTTAATAATCCAAGTACTGGATTTTGATGCGGGTGCAATTGGATGTATCCTATAGTTATTGGATGAAATTCGAATCAAGCCCAAGGAAGGGGCCTGCTGCTTTGGCATGTGTTGGTGCTATTTTTGTAAACATTGCGCCTTTATACAGGCAACAAAGCCTTGTGCTAAAGTGGGGCTACTGTTCTCTGCTCTGGTATGTGGTATTAGGTAATGGATAGGGACTAGGGTGCGGTCAGTAGCTATTTCGTTTTGTTTGCTGATTTATGTAGCATATTAGATTCGTTGTCTCGTCAAATTTGATGATGCCAGGGATATTTACTAGATTTAGTGTGGCCAACTAGCATTGTGTTATGCTGCTATTGGCTTGTTGCGGATGAGTTTGCATTAGTCTGTGGGATTGTACACACACTGCATTTTTGTATTCATCGACCAACTTGCCATTCCTTGTTCATTCCCGCCCAATAGATATGAGTAGGCAGAAATTTGAGCTGTGGTCCATTCCTAAACCATAATCTTGCACTGGGCTCATAGCAACAGACACTCCATGATAGCATATCTTTACTAATGAAGCTATGTTTTGCGGCTGCTATAGTGGCAAGCTTTAGGCAGTTGCTACTTGCTGAAATTGGATATGTGGTTGTATTACCGGCCCGGGTACAACATATATAGGTTCCTCCCTGCGACCATCGAAGATGATCTCGAGGAATTATCCGGCCTCGTTGAGAGTGATAATGGCCGCATATTAGACGTGCCTAGAATAGCAATCTCGTAATCACCGAAACAATGTATCCCGATAAGAAATCATCTGTCCGGATGTGGGTGTTGGCCTTGCTGGTATAGTTGGTGCCGTGCCCGTGCCCACACCGACTGACCCACACTGAAGAAAGTTTGATATTACTGGAGTTGGTGCTAGTCATATGTAGCTTTACTACATGCTGTGGCTTTATTCCAGGTCGCTTTTGTTCGCATTACTTTAAGCTGCCCGGCCTCTGGATCAAATTAAATACATATACATCAGTGATTCAGTGTTGAATGTGGCATGGAGATGCATGTGAATGGGCATCATACTCTAGTGGGCATGTAGATTTGCCTTTATTGTTGGGCATGGCCAGATGGTTAGCTGGTTGAGATCTATCCAGGAGCCCATGCACTATTCGTCCGTTCAAGAGATGCAGCTTGGTCCCCTTGGTTTGGTCCCATCAACCTTCATTACTGCTGCTTTACATTATACAGTTAATAACGAGCGACTTTACCAGTTGCCGGTGGCCATGGCTGTGCTGTGAACAAATAATAATCAATCCATTTTGGTTTTGGGGTCTCTATGCGATGCCGACTGCCGCTTTCTCTCTTTATTAGGACTGGAGTGACTGAGTTTTTTGTGCAGCTCCTTTCCCTTGCCTTTTTTTCTCCATCGAAATCGAATTGAGGGCAGGCAGCCGGGGCGCGAGCACAACCAGCAGCCAGCCGGCACTGGCACGAGCACCACCCACCAGCCGGCTCCTCCTCCGATCCCACTCTCACTCACTCTCCGTACCCTAGGTTATTATTACTTCGCCTGTAAGGAATTGGGAGAAGGACGCAATTATTGCCATTGAATTAGCTCCCGTGAATTAATTCCTTCACTCATCGGCAGACAGACAGAGTACTCCTACTCTTACGATGATGGCATCAAGCAGCAGCCGGTCCCGGTGCCGGTGCCGGCCTCTTCTTCTCGCCTATTCCTGCAGCTACGGCTGCTTCCTCTTGGTCACCGCCGCCGCCGTCTTCTTCACCGCCTCCGATGCTCAGGTGCCTGGTGAGTAGTCAAATTAACATGCACAAAACTTACAATCACGGAACTACCACAGGAGTATAACACAAGCAGGGGCGGCAGGCTTCGTGAGCATCGACTGCGGCGGCTCCGGCAACTACACGGACGAGCTGGGCCTGCAGTGGACGGGCGACGCCGGCTGGTTCCCCTTCGGCCAGACGGCCACCATCTCCGTACCCTCCGAGAAGCGAGCGCACTACTCCACGCTGCGCTACTTCCCCCTCGGCCTCGGCCAAAACTGCTACACGCTGCGCGTCCGCACCCGCACCCGCTACCTCGTCCGCGCCACCTTCCTCTACGGCAACTTCGACACCAGCAACGTCTTCCCGGAGTTCGACCTCTACCTCGGCGCCTCCCACTGGTCCACCGTCGTCATCTACGACGACGCCAAGGTCGTCACCAGGGAGGCCGTCGTCCGCCCGCCGACCCCGCCCTCAGCGTCTGCCTCTCCGCCACGGGCACGGGCCAGCCCTTCATCTCCACGCTGGAGCTCCGCCAGCTCAACGGCTCCCTCTACTACACCGACTACGAGGCCGACGCCTTCCTCGCCCTCTCCGCGAGGATCAACTTCGGCGCGCCCACCGCCGACCCCGTCAGGTACCCGGACGACCCCTACGACAGGATCTGGGAGTCGGACATGGTCAGGAGGGCCAACTACCTGGTGGACGTCGCCGCCGGCACCGTCAACGTCTCCACCGACAGGCCCGTCTCGGTCGCATCCAGCGAGAGGCCCCCGCAGAAGGTGATGCAGACGGCGGTCGTCGGCTCCCTCGGCGAGCTCACCTATCGCCTCGACCTCCCGGGCTTCCCGGGCAACGGATGGGCCTTCTCCTACTTCGCCGAGATCGAGGAGTTCGTCGTCCCCGAGACGCGAAAGTTCAAGCTCTACATCCCGGGCCTGCCGGACGTCAGCAAGCCCACCGTGGACATCGGAGAGAACGCGCCGGGAAAGTACCGTCTCTACGAGCCAGGCTTCTTCAACATCTCGCTGCCCTTCGTCCTCTCCTTCGCCTTCAGGAAGACCAACGATTCATCCAAGGGGCCTATTCTCAACGCCTTCGAGATATACAAGTACATGCACATCGAGATCGGCTCGCCGGATGGTAATTATGCCTTGCATTGCAATTGCTTATACATGCATTTCCTGCTTAATTTCCATGCCGGCTGGCTGCAGCACCTGTGATGGCAAGCCTGGCGTCGCGTTACCCGCTCGCTGATTGGGCAATGGAAGGCGGCGATCCCTGCCTACCTTCACCATGGTCTTGGGTCAAATGCACTTCACAAGCAAGAGTTGTTTCCATGTATGCATGCAACAAGAGCTAGCTACCGGCTTTTATTTATTCCTAAATAAATCCTTCATCTCGATCCATCCATCTGAGTACGTCACTGACAATAATCTCGATGTTGCCAGAAATCTTTCAGGAAAGAACTTGACAGGGAACATACCACTCGAAGTAGCGGCTTTGCCATGCTTAGCAGAGATGTAAGCTACCAATCCATGATTGGTTTACATGAACGCACGCTTGATTATACATATTAATCCTTTTCTTGCAGCGGACTTGCAAATAACATGTTGACGGGCCCAATTCCTGATCTCAGTGGCTCCTCCAACCTATCCATCATGTGAGCTACAGATTTCGTTTCATGTATTTGCTTAGCCGACTCATCTTTGTTGTTAATAATAAAATGCATGCATGCAGTCATCTCGAGAACAACCAACTGACCGGGAATGTTCCTTCATACTTTGGCAGCTTGCCAAAACTGAGCGAGCTGTAAGTGGTCCTCAATTACCTGCTCAAACATTACTGTAGTATATATTGCAAGTACATGTTACATCGAATCTAGGAGGGTGCTTAGTTCACAAAAAGTAAACCCAAAAAAGTGATTGCCTCGAGCATATTAAATGTAGGTAAATAAAAAAAACTAATTACACAGTTTTAGGCTGTAAAATGCAAGACAAATCTTTTGAGCTGGATTAGCTCATGGCGGGATAATAATTACCAAATACAAACGAAAAGTGTTAGCCAAAAACCCAAAATATTTCACCAACTAAACACCCTTGAAATGAGCACATACTTTGGAACCTTACTAAACTGCCTTGCCTTTTAACTTAGGAGTATACATGTTACCTGTAATAATAATAACAATCATCCTTTTCATGCTACCAAGTCTAGGTGGAAGTTGGATGTCCAATGGATACTCTCTAGTTCAAAAAAATGAACTAGGAAGAGGTGGTCCCCCACAAAAATTTGAATTTCTAGGTCATTTGTCAAAATCCATGGATGTCCAAATTAGTTAGTCTTCCACCTATGCTACCAAGGAACTGCTACCTAGCATGTGACATATATAGGCCAAGGCAGTCTTTGAATTTGTTTGTTGGTAAAAAGAACTTCCAATTTGTCTTCTAATTACTTTTTGAAGGTAATTTGTCCTCTAATTACCTAATAATAATCAAAGGTACAATTCACATTCCTTTTCACCAATACAATAATGCAGGTACCTTCAAAACAACAAGCTGTCCGGATCCATTCCCAGGGCTCTGCTAAGTCGAAGCATTATTTTCAAGTGCGCAGCATTCTCTCCATGATATGATAATTAATTTGTTTTGCTCCTAGCTATATTAATTGCTAGATACTGAATCCCATTCCCTACTTGATCGAGTAAATTTAGCTATCAGCTAATGATATGTAAATTTTCAGCTACTCTGGGAACATGTATCTTGGAATAGGGAAGGGGCAGGAGAAGAAGCATGCAATCATCATTATATCTGCTCTGCTTGGAGCATCCTTGTTACTGGCAGCCGCCGTATGTTGCTACATCCTGACTCGCAAAGCCATGAACAGGGATTCTTCATCCTCAGCAGAAGGTCAGATATATCACTACTTAATTTGTTGTTTTGTTTCTGCTGTATATATATATGATTGCATTGCATTGCATCTTCAATATACATATTCCTCTTGTCACTCTGGTGTTACGTTCTTTATGATTGATAGATAGATACACACACAGTAGTACGTACGATCAAGCGCATTGATGCATGATCTAGCTAGTATGGTGGTCCGCATGCAGGAGGTCCACATGACGACGATGTCGTTGCAGAGAAGGTGCTGCCTGCAGAGCAGAAGAAAAAGTTGCAAAAATATCCAAGCACGCAGTTGCAGTCGAGCGAAAGAATCGCCACCGAGACGGCTCACCCCTACAGACTGTCTGAGCTCGAGACGGCGACGAACAAGTTTGCGAGCAGGATCGGTTCAGGAGGCTTCGGGATAGTGTACTACGGGAAGCTGAGTGATGGGAAGGAGATTGCTGTGAAGGTGCCTAGCAACGATTCGTACCAGGGGAAGAAGCAGTTCTCGAACGAGGTGGCTTTGCTGTCGAGGATACACCATAGGAACCTAGTGTCGTTTCTAGGCTATTGCCATGAGGATGGGAGAAACATTCTGGTGTACGAGTTCATGCACAACGGAACGCTCAAAGAGCAGCTGCATGGTATGATCGACAGTAGCTAGCTCAAAGGAATTATTGTCGATCCATATGTATGTATGTCAATCATTTGACTGAGTGACTTGCAGGGCGCGACAAGCACATTAGTTGGATCAAGCGGCTTGAGATTGCCGAGGATGCTGCGAAAGGTATCCATCTAGCTGTTCCAAGCTAAGTTAAGAAAGAATCAATAAAATACATGCACTGCAGGGATCGAGTATCTCCACACTGGATGCACTCCGTCCATCATCCACAGAGACATCAAGACGAGCAACATCCTTCTGGACAAGCATATGAGAGCCAAGGTGTCCGACTTTGGGCTCTCCAAGTTGCTGGCAGCGGAGGGGAAGGAGTCTCACGCGTCAACCAACGTGAGAGGGACACTGGGCTACCTGGACCCGCAGTGAGTAGTGCATCCATCCATCGATCCACATCTCTGAATCGATCTTCTGAATCGATCTTCTGAATCATGCACCAGGTACTACATCTCCCAGCAGCTGACCGAGAAGAGCGACATGTACAGCTTCGGCATCATCCTGCTGGAGCTCATCTCCGGCCGCCCTCCCATCTCCACCATCGCCTTCGGAGACCACTTCCGCAACATCGGGCCGTGGGCCAGGTTCTACTACGAGAGCGGCGACATCGAGGCCATCATCGACCCCTCCATCTCCATGGCTGGCGAGTACCAGGACGTGCAGTCCGTCTGGAAGATCGCCGAGGCGGCGGTGCGGTGCATCGACGTGGAGCCCCGGAAGCGGCCCTGCATGCCTGAGGTGGTCAAGGAGATCCAGGACGCCATGGCGCTGGAGCGGGCGGCGGAGACGACCAACAGGGGCTCGGCTGCCCCTTCTCCCCCGCGGCCGCGAGCGTGAGGTCCGGTGGGACCATGAGGTCGCACGACATGGTCATGGACAACCTGCTGCTCATGGACGACGACGACGACGACGACTCCACCTCCTTCTCCGGCTCCGCCGTCAGCAAGCTCAAGTACCCGGAGCTGCGATAGCTAGGAGCGGATCATTTTTGTTTATTTGACTTGACCTGGCAAAGGCGATTGCAAATTATGGGTGTGTTTAGATCCCCAAATTCCTCCCAAATTTCACTATCTAGAAAAGATTCCCCATCACATCCGTCGGCCGGCGCGAGTACGAAATATAGGTAAAAAATTAAAATAATTACACAGTTTAGATGACATTCTTGGATTCGATTTTTCGCCTGGATTCTACACCATGGGGATAATATTTACCACTAACAAACGAAACGTCTTTACTGGTGTGCGATGTGACATACATGTCACTTCCATCCAAAATTTTGCACCAAATTTTGGGTGCTAAACACACCCTATATTGAAATGAGCTAGGACTCCTACTCTAGTTAGTGGCAGCAACAGCAGCAGGGCCAATTTGGTCTGTACGTACGTAGGACTATACTATCAGTAAACCTCATCAATCTGAATCTCTTCTCTGTTTTTCTAAACCTCACCAATTTGATGACCAATCTCAAATTCCGGGGCCGCGGCCCAGAAGCAAAGAAAAAAAGAAGTGGGCCGGGCCGAGTGATGCCGAGCGAGGGCATTCTGGTCCATTCACACAGGAGGCCCGCGGCGGCGTTAGGGTTCCATCGACAACGCCGTCCGTCCGTCACTGGCAGGCAGCATTATCCTTTCCTTTGGTTTCGCCCTCGCGATCGGTAACTCTCGTCTCCTCTCCTCTCCTCGAGCTAAAACCCCTGCTCTCCCCATTTCCCTTTCCCCTTGGCGCCGCTGCTTCACCGGCGGATCGGATCGGATTGGCGGATCGCACCGCCTGCAAGGTTTTGTTGCGGGATCGGATCGGATTAGCGATCGAGCCTGCTGCTCTGCTCTGCTTTGCTTTGTTTTCCCATGGGGATGGAGATGGAGGTCGAGGTGGACATGGAGACGGAACCCAATCCCGATCCCAATCCTAATGCTTCCGCCGACGACGCCACCGCCACCTCAGGCGAGGCCAAGGCCTGCGCCGACTGCCACACCACCAAGACGCCGCTCTGGCGCGGAGGACCCGAGGGACCAAAGGTCTGGTTTTTAATCCGCAGCAAACTCCTCCCGGCCCGCCGGTGAATCACTCTTTCTCCTTTTACTATTTATTTGTAATCCTGGGCTCATCATGATTGGCGATCTGTTTGCTGCCTGCAGTCGCTCTGCAACGCCTGCGGCATCCGCTACCGCAAGAGGAGGCAGGCGCTCGGTCTCGATGCCGGCGCCGCCGCTGACTCACAGCAAGATCAGCAGCAGCAAAAAGAAGAAGGATCAGCAGCAGGATCAGCATCACCTGAGAGAGAAGACAGCCGATCCACAGCAGGATCAGCATCACCTGAGAAAGAAGACAGGCCATCCACAGCAGCAGGATCAGCATCACCCGAGAAAGAAGGCCGCCGATCCACAGCAGCAGGATAGAAAGAAGGCCGCCGCCGCCAGCAGCACCAACAAGAAAGACAAGGATCGGCAAGTCACTGTGGAGCTCCGCGTCGTGGGCTTCGGCAAGGAGGTGATGCTCAAGCAACGCCGCCGGATGCGCCGCAACAAGTGCATGAGCGAGGAGGAGAGGGCCGCCGTCCTCCTTATGGCGCTCTCATCGGGCGTCGTCTACGCCTCATGAGAAGGCAATTGTCGTCCGACGGAAACCCAATATATATCCACCTTCTCTTCTTCTTATGCTAAGCCTAAAGCAGAGTACCCTTCATTTTTTTCTCCCCTGCTTCCTCTTCCTCTTTCCTCCTAGGTAGGTAGGTAGACTCATTTCTCGCTAGACTCATTCTCTGCCTCATCAATCTCTCTCTCTCTCTTAGGTTTTTCCGGCAAGTTTGCTAATAATCCATTCAATCTTGTGATGTACTTGCTCAGTTGTAATGTAGTATCATGTAATGTAATGCAGTTATGCAATGCTACCTGACTGGGATAGCATCAGACCAACTTGGTAATCTCCAGGTGCAGCAACGTGTCTTTTGTTGCAACGGACATTCAGTTTTAGTTACCGTTGCATGGCTGTTTTGCTCCTGATGTTGACCTTGCATCGATTTGGCAACTGCAGTAACGCAGCATGTCAAATGTTTGTCTCTAGAGGCCGCGTTTCCTCCAAACACGCTCTGCATATAGGAGGGAGTATATGGCCCGTGTTGCTGACAAGTTCCATCCTCATCTGTTCCTTACTAGTTATAGGAAGGGACTGAATGTGGCAAACTGTGCTTGCCTAAACAGGGGTGAGCCCTACCAGGATGCCCTTTATTAAAATATTTCAGCATTTTGAATGTACTAGCTGAACAATTTCACGTAGAATGTCTAATCAGGTCTTGTGGGAAAATAATTAATGCACAAAATTATTATAAGTAAAATGACTTAATCACAAATGGCTTTCCAAATATCTCGGGAGTGATTTTTTATGAACTAATTTCTTTTAGTTTTCTCGGGTTTATATCATGTCTTGCGCCTCATGACCCGCACATGATTGCATCCACTCCTATACTTTTTATTAGAGTTTTTTATCCTTTGCCTTACAATTTTCCTATTGGAGATTTGCCCTTACTATACTATTTTGCTTCTCCTTGACACTGGGCCCACTTGCACCAAGTCTCATTCTTCTTAGGGCATGTACAACCCACGCCACAAAGATCTTTGTCTGCAGAAAACAAATAGTATAGACACGGGCTGTCTATTTAACCGTTTACAAATTGTTTAGTGCTTGCATGTGTCTAAGATTAAATACAAGTATGATTCTGTATACAAGTGTGTTGCTAGTGGATACAAAATAGATTTTAAGTTAATTTATGTATTCTTTGGAAGAAGACAACAAGCTAGGAAAAAAAAGTAAAAAAAAACTAACAATAACACTCCCGGAACTCACGTACTACTTAGTAGTCACTACTGCGTCGTTCACGCGCACTTCAATTTTCTCTTCAACGCCCACATAAGATCCTCCCGTGCGTAGCTGAGCCTTGGAGCACGAGCCGAAGCCGGCGTTTCGTGAGACGACGGCACCACTCCGTCTGCCGCTGGCGAAGGACGTTTCTGCAAAATACCAGCCATGAGACGACGGCCAGCGCACCGCTGTACATGCCCTTAGATGACACGACACGTACGGTCGGTCATCGTTGTTGCTGTCGGTCAAGCAGACATGACATGTGGTGTGGATTGCATTGCATAAATGCAGGGCATGGTGAGCAGCCTGGGAGAGCACAACGTAATGGTGATTTTGCAGCAACACCGACAGCAATGGCTTCTTCAGCAACACCTTGTTCGACCTGGACGTCTAGGTCGTTGGCCTCACCAAAATGGCTATCATGTTCGCCGACGTCCCCAATGTCATCGGCATGAGCCTTCAGAATGAGCTCAAGAAGGGAGAAGAATGGGGACACCAACTTCACTACCTAATCGATTGAACCGGGGGGCATATAGGGTTGTGCACAAATACGACACCTGCAAGTGAGCCTTGCTACTCGGCATACATAGAACAAGGCAAGGATGAAGGGGAATGAGAATTGTAAGTGCAAATCTCCAATAACCAGAATTTTAATGGTAAATCTCAAAAGTTTGAAAATTGTGACCTTTTATAATACCCGAGGGACTAAACAATTTAGATTTGTTATGTGCATTAAGTGAATCATATACTCCCATGGACCCACTTACGCTTTAGTCTTCTTCTTCATATAAATTCTCTCCGAGCGACTTACTATTTAGTCTGTATTTCACGTAAAAGGATCAAATCCACTTTGTACATTCACTGAACCACGTACTCTTAGCAACACATTTACAATTTCACTTCACCTAATACTTCTCCATCACACTTGCTTTTGCCCTTTGTTTCAAGTAAATGGACACGAGGCAAACCACGTACTCCCACCAACCTAATTACGCTTTTGTCCTCACTTCACCTAACTAACCCATTTACTCTTTTGTCCTCATTTTAGGTAAAAGACTCATACTCACTCCACGGAACGAGATCGTCCTAACGTTTCTTCCCGGCATTATATTGGGTCAATGAAGAATGCAATTGAGGTTGAATCTCTGTTAAGAAGAAATGAATGTTACGCTATATCTCCTCGGCAAATGAAACGAAGGAATATCGAATATGCAGTTATTAAGTGGATTATGAAAATCCATATAATTCCCGAAGAATATAAATCGCAACTTATAGAAATCTTATACTAAGTATTAAAGTCTAAGGTATATATTCCCGAATGAATATTCAAGTCTCAAGAAGAGCATGTCCTAGAAGGATTACAATCATTGAATGATTTTATAGTGAATAACTCAATGTCATTGTGTATATGACTCATCTCTCGTGCAAAGAGAATATATATCTCATAGAAGAGATTAATAATTTACTAAGAATGAAAGTACATCCTTGAATGAATTAATCCATGAAGGATTTACCGTCAATTCTTGAATAAGCACCATTCATCCCCGAAGTGAATATAGACCCGAGAAAAATAAAATGAGGGATCTTAAACACCGTGAAGGTGTCATCGAAACACTTAGAAAGTGTATGAAAAGCTATCAATGTAGTGTTGATATCCTCTATATACCACGAAGGTATAAGAATAATGGTGGTTTTGGCAATTGAATTATCCCCTAAATACCAAATTCAAGGCTAGATTTGTACAATCAAAATCTTGAAGATTTATAGAATACATTTTAAAAATCCACTAAGGATTAATTATAAGTATCTAAACTCTAGCATAAGTTTGATACACTATCCGTAAGATATTGAATATTAATTTATTTACCCCATAATCCTCCGAAAGGATCTATTTCTCCGACGGATAATATTTGTTTGTTTTGCACAACTAATAGGTGGTCATTATGCATGAAGCATATTGCTCCCATATAATTCATAGAAGAATTATAAGCCAATTTTTTATTTACACACGTTTATAAAAAGTGTGGTTTGAACAATAAAGTTCAAAGTTTGGCTTTATGAGGGGGAGCATATTTTATTGCATCTACCTTTAAGGTAAACCACTACAATTACAAAGATCAAGTAGATCATATTTGCTAAAACACTGAAGTTTATGCATAAATTATGAAGATCAATACCTATTCACGAAGAATAGTATATCCTGAAGAATATATGACCAAGAAGGTTAAATGTTGTACTCTTTTTTTTCCTATGTGAGTTTTTACTCGAAGGTTTCTCACATAAGGTTTTTAATGAGACAACATGTGCAATGCAATTAACGAATGCGATGTACTCTTTTCTCCAAGAACCGTTTTTTTTTTTTCCTACCGGGTTTTCGGATGGAGTTTTTGATGAGGCATATGCATATCGTGGTAATCGCCCAAGGGGGGGTGTTGTAAAACACACGGACTCTGTCCCTAGAAGGAAAGGAGAAGGAGGAATCCTAATCCTAGTCCGTTCGTATGTGGGCTCTTACCGAAACTCTTAGACCTTGGCGGGACTATATATATGTGGGAGCTCTATGTTATAATTAGCAATATTCAGATGAATAAAGAATAGTCTCCCTATCTTGTGTCTACTTGTTCTACTTCTTTCATCTACTGCGTGATCATGAGAGACGGAGAGGGGAAGGTCCTAACCGCTGACGATGGAAGGAGTCCTCGTCACATGATAAGTAGGCCTAGTAGGCTATCGCGAGAAAAGTAGCAAAGTCTTTTCGACCTTAGTTGACCAAACCTATAAATAAAGAAAAAAGAAAAAGGAAAGAGACCGTATTAATCTGAAATTTTACGGTTGACCTCGTAATCCTCGCAGATTTAGGTCTCCTATTCACGAAGAATAGGTCCCCGTAATTTTTAGAAGTTACTGATTTGTAGTACTCGTTTATATTCATATATCTATATCACGTGTTGATATTTTTTTTTATGCTTTTTGAATGCATTTACTCTTATTAATATATCACACGCGTCATGAATTATGCCATGTAAGTGCAAGAATAAAATCTTGAATGATTACATTAGAAACCCAGTATAAGGTTTATGAGCTCTCTAAATCCTGCACCCTTAGACTTCACTTTTGAGAGACTTCGTATTTATTTTTTTCCTAGCATATGAATTTTTGAGTTGAATGAATGATTGGTACAAATTCTGAAAATTTGCATATTCCATAACCCCGAAATATTAGGATGCTCCTAAGAATATTTTTTGAGTAACCATCCACTATCTTTTTGCACCTTGCTACTCGTTTACATGTAGTAAACTTCTATGCACATGATCCAAGTTATGTTAATATGCATGCCTTAAAAAGAAGAAGCAATATCCTAAAATTACTCCGAAAGTAAAAGTATTTGTTACGGTCATTATATTAAATCCATGAAGGATATTTTCCTACCATTGAAGTGTAGTAAACTCAAAGATAAGTATTTCTTAATTACTCTCTGAAAATGAGTATATGGCCAATAGAAGTAACAAATACATTGTGGGACTCATTGCATGAGTAAAATCCCAAATTATGATTATAGAATATCATATTGTATTGAAAGTCGAATTTTCAAGCTTGTATGTCTAACGCTCTCTATAAAAAATAGCTCGAAGCTTTATATTAAATGTCTAGAAGACAAGATGGTAAATAGATTTTATTAATCTACATTCTCGAAGAAATGTCTCTTGTATATAGAATATCAAAGAGCAATATAATACATGAAGTATTTGAATTTACCATTAGAAATTACTCAAATTGAAAATTGAGTTAGAATTTTTAGACAGCTTTATGAACCAGGATATTATCGATTGCAAAAATTTTGAATATATGGCTTGCATATGTTACACTTCTTGAAGGCGTGTGACTACATATCATAACTATTGAATATAAAAGCATGAAGCTACCCCTTGTCAATTACGACATGCAAGAATGTATATTATTTGGAACATATAAAGTTTCTCTTGAAGAAGAACTTAAATCATGTGCTTATATATTTGTTATCTTTGAATTCCATATCCTGAAGTATTGATAGTAGTGGTGGTGGTACATTAAATTTTTTAATTCCCATTGAACTAAGTGATTAATGGTTATTTTGTTAGCTTGAAGACTAATATGAAACATTTAATATTTTTAGTTGCAATTTTTACTTGAAGTAATATGTGTGAACTTCTCATGGAATAAATTAGATTTATATGTTTTCACATATAAACAAATTGTCTATTGCCTATCAAAATAAATTTTGTATTATTTTTATCTCGCAAAGAAGCCTTAATTAGCCACGAAGGTTATAGTTCTTTGTGCATCACTATCATGTAGGTAGATGGGAAACTGAATTTTCTAAAAGCACATGAATAGTTGGACTATACCGGCATATTAACTGGTCTTAGAAGGATCGATTTAGCCAAGAAATTGTATAATCCTAAGTATTTAATTTTTAATCTTGAGAACTAGAAATTATATTCTACCCCGAGTCCTATGGTGTACACCTAATAGTACATTGGATATGCGAATTTCATGTCATAATCATTGAATACTAGAAGTATGATTTGGATTCTATGGATGCATTAGAATTGATATTCATAGATAATGCTTGAAGCAATTACTACTTGAAGTAGTTATGGCATGAAAAGGGGAGTAATTTTGGATAAAGGCATAAGAAAATGTGGATAATATATATTTAATAGGCATAGCCATCCTAAATCAATTTTAAAGTGCATGTATCGGGACTTGAAGTTACGCCTCGTCCCTTCCGGCCGAAGTTAACTTTCTCTACTGCACTAATTGCAAGTAAGCTTGTAGCTTTGCATTTTGTTGTTATCTATTATGTTAGACTGAATTCTAACGTTTCACATTACAATCGCATATGTATCTCATTGAGCTACAAGTATCTCAACTCTTGCATGAATATTAGCATAGCAGGCTATAATTGTGGCTAGTAGCTATCTTTGTGCTTCCCTCATAATCAAATTGGCTAGCTAGCATGCTATGTCTATATGGTTCCCGTTGAACTAAGGAATGCTTTGCTTTCGATGCATTGCATGCATAAGCAATAGATTGATCTAGGGTCGAGACCTAAGATCGGGGGGAGAGAGTTTATGAAATTTTCTCAATGGAGACTAACCCATTTGATGGGATAAATTATCGTGGAACTAAGATAGTGGATAACACAATTATGATGATTTGGGATTTATGAAGAAAAGGCATTAAGGGATTTTTGCATTAATGGCAATTAGAAAATTCTAGAAGAAATTCCATGTGAACTTGTATGTTACGTATCTATATTTTTGTAGTATATGGTCCATATTTTTAATTGTATGAGTAATTGGATCAATTTATTAGGCTAAATAATAAAGAAGCTAGAGAATGAAATAGTTTTTCTAAACTATGTTTTGTGCATACTAGGGGAGAACATCCCCGAGTTCATAGGAATGATGAACATTCTTAAGTGCACTTTAAGTATTCTAGCTCAATTGCATAATGAATAATAACCCCCATGTTTAAATATGTGCGTGAATATTTCCCATAAAACCTAATCATAGCATACATAAATGGGCCTCCACTTGTAGTTGGAGATATATGAATTTGAATTGTTTTAAGCCCATGATAGGGGATATCTATTGAAGTATGCTATTAAAGATCTAATATTGGCATTAGGGGAGAGAAAGCCTATTTTGAATGCCAAATATTATTTCCAGAGAAGAAAAAAATGATCTAGAAAATTTTCTTGAAGCTTGAAGCAGGAATACTATCACGCACTAAGTCAACTAATAGTTTGACTAATGCTCTTGTGAAAGCATGAAGCGGAGCATATGCCAGATATTTTTTAGAAATGAGAGGAGTAACTTGAAGTTATAAACTAGAAGTTGTGTTTACTAGTAGTAAACTATGTATACTATCAAGCTAAATCTACGGGGGCGCTTTGTGGGTTCTAGTTTAGTATATACTTGTTAAATAGAAATGAAATGGAACTCCTCCATTCTCATGAAGAGAACGCCTCATGAAGAAGGTTGAGCACCTCATGAAGAGGATCATCATGAAGATGAAATCCAACATACTAAGCGCCGCGCATCATTAGTGTTGGATATGTAGAACAATATACCATCTCTTGTTTGGGAAATGACAGAGATAAAATATTCTCACATTGTGAGAGTATTGGGAGAAGAGAAAATAGTTGTCGACAACACTACCTCTTTAATTGCGAATGTTTCTCTTGTGAGAACCCGGATCCGAAAAATAAAGTCCATGGCAAAATCGCTTGTAGCGATTATATCGGGTCAATGAAGAAAACAATTGAGGTTGAATCTCCTGTTAAGAAGAAATGAATGTTACGCTATATCTCCGGCAAATGAAACAAATGAATATCGAATATGCGTTAATTAGTGGATTATGAAAATCCATATAATTCTGAAGAATATAAATCGCAACTTGTAGGAATCTCATACTAAGTATTAAAGTCTAAGGTATATATATTCGTGAATGAATATTCAAGTCTCAAGAAGAGCATATCCTAGAAGGACTGCAATCATTGAATGATTTTACAAATGAATAACGCTATGTCATTGTGTATATCACTCATCTCTCGATCCTAGAAGAGAATTGTTAATTCACTAAGAATGAATGTACATCCTTGAAGGAATTAATCCATGAAGGATTTACCACCAATTTTTGAATAAACACCATTTATCCCCTCAAGTGAATATAGACCCGAGAGAAAGAAAATGAGGAATCTTAAACACCATGAAGGTGTCATATAAACACTTTCGAAAAGTGTAATGCTAGCAATGAATCTATCATCCTCTAAATGCAATAGAAAGAATAATGGTGACTTTGGTATTTAAATTATCCCCTAAATGCCAAAATGTAAGATTGGATTTATTATTGAGTGATACTATAAAAATCTTGAAGATTTGTAGAATATAGCATTTCAAAATCCACTAAGGAAGAACTATAAAGTATTCAAGCTTGTATAAGTTTGATACACTATCTAGAAGATGTTGAATATGAACTTATTTTTTCCCCGTAATCCTCTAAAAGGATTTATTATCTTGAAGGATAAAATTTATTTGTTTTGCACAACAAGTGGTTCTTTTTGCATGAAGCATATTGCTCTTTTGTTATACCCATATAATTCATGGAAGAATTATAAGCCATACTTTTGAGTCAAATTCAAATGATGGCTTTGTGAGGGGGAGCAATTTTACTGAATTTACCTTGAAGGTAATTGAAACCATTAGAATTATAAAGATCATATTTGCTAAAACATTAAAAGTTTATGCATAGATTATGAAGATCAATTTCTATTCACGAAGAATAGAGTATCCTGAAGAATATATGACCAAGAAGGTTAAATGTTGTACTCTTTTTCCCTATGTGAGTTTTTACTAGAAGGTTTCTCACACAAGGTTTTTAATGAGACAACATGTGCAATGCAATTAACGAATGTGATGTACTCTTTTCTCCAAGAACCGTTTTTTCCCAATCGGGTTTTTGGATGGAGTTTTTGACGAGGCATATGCATATCGTGGTAATCGCCCAAGGGGAGTGTTGTAAAACACACGGACTCTTTCCTAGAAGGAAAGGAGAAGGATGAATCCTAATACTAGTCCATTTGTATGTGGGCTCTTACCAAAACTCTCCGGCCTTGGCTGGAATATAGAAAAAGAGGAGAAGGAGGAATCCTAATCCTAGTCCGTTTATTGTGTGGGGCGATTTCCATACTCTAGGACTTATTCGGACTATATATACGTGGGAGATCCTCCATTGTAATTAACGAAGATTCGTGATGAATAAAGAATAGTCTCCCTACATCTTGTGTCTACTTGTTCTACTTTCATCCACTACATTGATTGTGAGAGACGGAGAGGGAAGGTCCTAACCGCCGATGACAAGTTTCACAACAAAGATCCGACGGCGCATACTAAAGTAAAGAGTCCATGACCATGCGGCCCATATACCGCCCAATATCTAAACAGCCCCGATGCACAGGAGATGACCGGTTGTGCCGCACTTCTCCTTTGCCCGCATAAAAAGGAGAGCGCCGGCCGTGCGGGTAACCATGGCCGCCGCCGGTGCCGCGACTCTCTCATCGCCGCCAAGCATCGCCGGGTGCCGCTACTCGCTCTTCACCATCCATCGACGCCGGATCCTTGTCGCGCTCGTCCCCCAACACCTAGGCCATCATGGAGTGGTCCGACCGGCGCCATCACCACCGCCGCCGATGGCCGAGCCCACGGTTGGGACTTCGCCGACGGGGTTCATACAGAAGAGGGGCAAGACCCACGGGAGGGCCGCCGGTGCTACCAAGGTCGAACCCCGAGGAAGGCGGCCACCACCGTACGATTGTAGGATGGCAAATGCAACAAGCTGAGAAGCAAAACTCGGATAGTAGCCGTGTTTGGTACTTGAGCCCGATTATTGTGTCAATTTGGCTGTATGGTTATTGTACTTGGGTCATTGTATTGATATCAATTCACGATGGCAAACCGAGAATGTGACAGATTGTTTTTATCAAATGTATTTCAGCACAATTATGGCAAAAGCGATTACAATACAGCTATGATAAGACTTCAGTATCGTCATTCGAGATTGTAAACATTCCTATTCAGTTCATGCTTCCAGGATCGAACTAAGGTGATGCATCCGTAATCGAACTCGGTATGGCAAAAGCAAAGACTTCACCAACATCTAGTAAAAAAGATCTTCTCGTGATTGGTCCCCTGAAATAAATTAAATAAAGAAGTAAGATTTTCTAAATTGTCATATCTGAATTTGTAAACTAACTATATCAGCAATATTACCATTAGCATTTGGGTGAAGCTAAGGCCACCCATGTGATCTTTAGAATCAGCACCATCTCCAAGTAGTGCTTGAGCTTGTGCTTTTCCCCGGTACTTCACCTCTACCCGCAACATCATTATTTGCCTCTTCCCCAAAACCGTGATGTAGCTTTGTTTTCTCTCTTTTTCTAAACTTGCGCTTCTTATCAAGCCGGGTTTTTCTTTGCTTTGAAGTTTTTGTTTCGACCTCTTTTTTTCTTTAGGCGTGCATTACTCAACACATCATTTGGTGGAGGAGCATTTGTGCAAACTACGAGATGGACTCACGTAAAATGCTTGGACATGTAATGATCATCTCTTCAATTTGCTTACAAAGAATGTCAAGTGTGCTTTCCCACTAACATGGTGCATTGAGGAAAGATGGCAGCTTGATATGCCAAATTAAAAAAATTTGTTAGACATATATCTCAAATGGGAAGCAAAGCATCCATATTTGGATTTTCAATTATATTTCTTCCATGCTTGTCTTGTATAGTTCCACTCAGTGCTTCTCGTGTCCATCTCTTTAACACGTATTGTGGTGGCAATAACTTAATACTCATCAAATCAAGAACTTTAAGAACGTATTCTCGTGTCTTCATACTCAAACATGCATGCGCTAAAATCTGATAGAATACTTTCTACTTCAAGCTCTTCCTCATTCATTTCCTTCTCTTTCTTCTTCTCTTTTCTCTTACGGTTCTTCTTCTTCTTTTTTTTCTTCTCATCATCGTTCTCTTCATGTAGATGCTTGACATTTTGCATGATGTGGAAGGTGCATAATCCATGCCATGCTTCGCAAACACTTCAGAATCGCCTTCCCATTACAAAGATCTTGATCCGTAAAAATGTTTTAGGTTGTTTCCCATTATGAGATTTTAGAAATGTCTCAAACAGCCACTTGAAGGATTCAAAAGTTTCATCATACAAGAGAGCAGCACCAAAAACTACCGTTTGTCTAAAATGATTGAACCCAACAAAGACACCAAAAGGCACGCTCTCCTTGTTTGTTCAAAGTAGTGTCAAAACTAACAACATCCCCAAAGTGTGCATAGTCCACAATCATTTTAGCATCAGCCCAAAATATGTTTGCTATTTGTTCTTCACAATCCATTTGCAATGCATATTGGAATGATGGGTTTTCAGCAATTTTGTCTTGAAAATACTTAAGCATGCTACCGCCTTGGCCATACGCCATCTCTCGTTGTCTCTTGAACCGCAAATAGTTCTTGTGATCACGAAGGGTGTAGCTAAGATTGAGTGGTCCACCAACTTGGCGACTAGCCAACTCATGTGCAAACTTTGGGTCCAATTCCGGCATCATCCGCTTTTTCAATTTCAAATGCTTGTAAATCTGAAATTTTCCTTTGTGAGACCATTAAGTGCAAGGTTTCGGAAGGTGCAACTGATGATTGTGTTCCAAAACCGGTCGATCACTTTCAAAATTTCCTTCGTTCGGTCCATTATAACAATCATGTGCACTTGACAATCAATTCTAGTTTCAAATTCGAGGGCACTTTGTTAAATGATCCCTTTTATCTTTCAATCGATGACCCTTATTTGCACAAACAAACTTACATGATGTAATCTTTCCATCAGATTTTCTTTTGTTTGTGTACCGTTTTTCGACCTCAAAGCCTTTACGTCCCCGTAACTAAGCCAATATGCCCAAGCCTCATCTGAATTTCTAAATTCCATTCCAACATGAGGTACAAAGCTAGGCAAAGATACCTCGACAATAGAAAAATAAATATGAGCAAAGTGCAATTGCAGAGAACAAGCAACGAGTAACAATAGATTGGGATCTACGACAACTAAAATCAATTTGATGTCTCATAAAAAAAAATAACAAATTAGGGTTGCAAGTATTTCACGTATTGAAAGCATGATGGTCTTTATTAGCTCCTTCTTCCATATCAATGCCGGGTAATACTGATTCAACCACCGCTTTTTTTTCATGACAAAAGGGAGAGTTCGATCGAGTTCAAGCAATCTGATGATGGAACTTCTATCGGTATAAGTGATCCTTTCATGTTGAAGAGATGGCGGGGAGAAGACGGATTAATACTTACATACAAGATTGAAGAGCACAGCAGCAAATCTTCCTTCCGGGCGATCTCCTTCACGCCGACTTCCTCGCGCCCTTTTCTCGTGTCTCACGCGCTTTTCCGTCGGCCTCGCCCCTTTCCGTCCGTCGTCGCACCTTTTCCGTCGTCCCCCGTCCATCGTTGTGTCCGGACCGGGCCGCGATCGTGTTCCCGGGCCAATAGGTCCACTTTGTTTCAATAGTGTTGTTTCTTGCCATCGATGGCTCATCGACGCGTCGGAGAGCGGCCGAACGTCCCTCTCCGCCGACGAGGAAGAAACGTTAGACGATCTCGTTCCCACTCCACACCATGTGAACCACATGCTCTTGCCAACCTACTTACGCTTTGAGCTAACACGGATGTCATGGAGGAGGTGACAAGGATGCAAGTTGGAAAGGCTCACGACAATGTTGGAGCAAAGATATACACAAGGTTTATGATCATTAAGTGTTTAGTGGTTGAGAAATGATTGAATTGATAGGATAAATAATTGTATTATATATCAAGGGAGAAACTTAATTTCTTTTTAACGGGTTTGTATAGCGCCAATTCTGAGGTCTAACATCGCATTGCATTTAGACTCGAGTTGTGCTTTGAATAACTATGAGAAACCTTTGAAAGGATGTTTGAAAATACTAACTAAGGAATAAAGGTGTTGAACATCATCTAGGTCATAGCCAAGTGATGGACATAGGATGACCCAGAGGCAAAGTGAATCTAGGTCGGTATGTTACAACACGAGTAACCTAACTAGCTATAAGAGTAGTCGTGCACGAGTGGGTCTGCATTGTGTGAGCTAGCAGCTTCATTGACGGCGACTTAATGTTCGTTATCTTTCATAGTTGTACAATAAATCCGCCTCTTATTTTACACGGTCACATCAAGTGAGACTGAGTTGGTTCATCCACTTTTCTCCAAAAAATGTTGGTTCATCCACAGAAGGCACTGTGTGTATTAGTTATTTTTCTTACAAAGTAAAAACAAAATATATAGTCTATGCTATCCAAAATTAAGAGTATTTTTGCATATGCATTGCAATCAAAGAAAAATAATTAACAATGTGTGAAAGTTAGTAACATGGTTTGGTTTGGCAGAAAAAGGGTGAAAAAAATATGGCAGAATTTTTTGTTTGGCATATTTTGGGTGAGATGGCACGTATGTAGTCTATGCGCTCCAAAATTAAGAGTATTTTTGCATATGCATTGCAATCAAAGAAAAAATAATTAACAATGAGCGAAAAGTTAGTAACATGGTTTGGTTTGGCAGAAAAAGGGTGAAAAAAAAAATATAGCAGAAATTTTTTTTTGCATATTTTGGGTGAGATGGCACGTAATTTGGCTCGTGTGCTCGCATTATCTAAAAATAGGACCCGGCCTACATGCGCTTGCCAAGAATAGAGAAACGTTGTTACTGCTGCCTGGCCTGTTGAGGCGTTCGGTGAGAGAGCAGGGCCTTGTGGGCCGCGTGCTGCCCATTGCTGCTGCTGCCGCTGCTTGCTTGGGCGAGCTGGGCTGCTTGGGGCAACGCTGCTAGCCACGCGTCTGGCCGAGGCTGAATTGTACAGCGGGAGCGACTCGTATTTTTGTTTTCTAGATCTGAACCAAATCTATAATACAGCTCGAGTACGATACAACTCATGTGCTTGTACAAAAGAGGTAGAGGCATGCAGAAAAAAGGTGGACAAGAAATTTTCTCTCTTTATTAGTAGGTATAGATATAGATATAGATTAGCCTGCAATATCCTTTAATTTGCTGTTCAGTTGATGGTTTCTGTGGCTCATAAGTTGACTAACCATGTGTAGTTGTAAGAGAAGAAATTTGCTATTCGTATTTGTCCAAGCAAGTAGACCAGAATATGCACATAAATGAATGAAGGAAACATTCCAGCTCCATTGCCCTCGAACGTAGAGGGAAGGGAAAAAAAAAAGAACGGCTCGACTGTCTCGTACTCGGAAATTACATCTCTTAGAGCTTAAAAAAAATTACATCTCTTAGCATCTGATCCGACTCACCACCTTTGATGTATCTAACAGAGCAAGAGCATGCTTGCTACCTTGGCAGCTTGGCAAGAAACTTCATATCCACCGGCTGCTTCGGGAGCACCGGCGTGACACGGGCCAGCAGAGACGTCTTCTTGGGCTTGGCCGGGAAGAGGAACGACTGCAATGGCACCTTAGACTTGTTGGACGGCACATGCCCAAGGTTGCTGCCGCCATGGGCAGGCGAGCCGGAGTCGTCCTCCTCGGCTCCGGCCCCTGCCCCAGCTGGCTGCGGCAGCAGGCTGACGCTCCTGTGCAGCTTGGCGAGCGCCTGCTCCACCTCCGCATGGAGACCCTTGATGTGGTCCAGCCCCGCCTGCAGCTCGTCTGACACCCTGTTGTTCTCCTGCTGCATGTTGAGGACCTCCCCCTGGAACTTGGCAGCCTGATACGACGTGAACTGAGCCTCCTCCGCCTCCGCCTGCGCCTCCGCCTCTGCCTCCGTGTCCAGCGCCGCCGTGATCTCCTCCTGTATGTCGCACAGCGCCGTGAACCTGCACTGCAGCTCCCCCCGCAGCATCGCGTTCTGCTCCGACCACACCTGCAGCTCCGTCTTGAAGGCCCTCAGCTGCTTCTCCGTTGCCTCGTCATGCTTGCCGTCTTCATTGTTTATCAGCTGCAGCTTCCTCTGCAGGCCGTCGTGCTTGTTCTGGAACTCCTGCACCCGCTGCAACGACGAGCTGAATTTCATCCAGAACTCGAGGTTCTCATCCAAGAGCGTGTCAATGTCCCTTCTGAACTTCTCTTCAAGAGGTGAGGCATTCTCTACCTCGGCGATAGCCGGCAGCCTCAGGTCCTCCAGGCTAACGCCCCCTTGCTCAGCAGGAGCGTCATTTGGCCTGCCGCGCCCTGCTGGCTCACCACCTTCTTGGATAATGGCCGAGCCCATCCTTATCAACCTTGAAATGGAAGAAACGCTTGGTCTCCTCTGATGGATAGACGAATAGCTTGGGGTCCTCCTGTGACCCCGGCGAGACAAGCTACTAGAGCTCCTTTTGCATGAACCCTCGCTGCCTCCATCCCCTGCAGAGCTTGCGATTTCTTCACGGAGTGCCCGGATTTCATTCAGGCAATCCTGGTTCTTTTCTCCATTTCTGCAAGTTTCCCTTTGCGTCCTTGTAGTCCTCAAGGAGTGAGGTGTACTCACCTAAGAGGACCTTCTCCTTATCGTCTAGACTATCGGTGAGCCTCTCATTCAGCTTCATCATGTCAGTAACAGCATCAGCAGAAGACGATACACCTTCCTTGCTCGTCTCTTCCTGCTCCTCACAACCTCCAAGGTCATCTGAAGAAATGTGACGAAGCCGTACCAATGAACCCCTTTCACGTGAAATTTTGTCCTGACCAACATCTAATTGTTGCTCGTTGCATTTAGTGCTACCTGATTCATCATTGGCTGCCACAAATGCATCGTTATGATCATCCAGCTTGCCAACACCAGGCGCTGGCTCAGCATTGCCTGCGTGGGGTTCAGCAATTTGAAGCCCCGCCGTCTCCACGTCACAGCACTCATCTGATGATGGCTCTATAGGCTCAACTTGTGGTCCTTCATGGGATGTGTGTGTAGCAGATGCAGAATCGCAAATCGGTGATAGAAACAGCTCTGATATATCATGGAATCTGCTTATTGCTTCTACGAAATTGGAACGGATTGTGCTTTCATCTTTTGTGGAAGGAGCTTTCGAGCCTGAGCTCTGACAAGCTCCTCTTCTGCTTGGCTAAGCTTCTCGATCAGTTCACTTGATCCACTGGCCAGCTCAGTATTCTCGTCCTCCAGGCTTTGCAGTGAATTCTCCAGCTCATTGTTTTCCTGACAAAGTCGATCAATCTGGGAGGTTTGCGATGAAACCATGAGGTCCAAGTCAACAACTTTGTTGACAATTTCATCAATCCTCTCTGTAACTTCTGCCATGGAGATGTTGCAGTCCCTCTCAAAGTGTTCCTTGATCTTGTCAATTGTAGACTCCATGTCTATTACACCTTGTTTGACATGGCACACATTCTCCATTTCCGCGCCATGGTTCTTTCAGTGTTTTTCTCAGAAAAACCAGAGAATCCGGTAGAGATTTGCCATGTTTGTTCGTTATAGCCTTGAGCTTCTCTCTGAAAACCTTAAGTCTTTCCGATTCTCCCACTGCTTGCCCCGCAGATGTCTTCCGCTGTTCTTGCAGTTTGACAATAGTGTCTTCACAGGACTTTAGAGCAGTTGCTGTCATCAAGGCTCTGGCTTCATCATCTTCAATCACTGCGCTTTCATCAAACTTATCTTGAAAGTGACAAACTTGTTCCTGCATGTCATTGATTTCCTTCTCAAGATCCCAGTACTTTGCAATGCCACTCTCGTAGGAGCTTTTGATAAATTCTTTCTCAGTCTGCATGGCCAATATAGCTTTCTGTAGCCTGCTGATCTCTTCCCGTGCATTCTCCTTATTGATTGGAGCTGAGGTACTATTCTTAGATCCTCCAACCATCGATCCAGGACGCTCTCCTTTCTTCTTCTTCATCAATCCATCAACAGTTGACTTGTGGATTTTGCGTGGATCAACTGGGGTGAACGCCTTTGGGATGTTATCATCCTCATCTTCCAGCATTGCATACTGGACCTGGTCAGGAAAGGCTGTGGCAATGGTGTGATTTGCTTTGTGTAGCTCCCCTGACATGATGTCATACCGGTCAGCCAGAGCCCTGTATGCCCGATATACTTCCTCCACCTGAGTGATCACCTCAGGTCGCCTCTCTTGTAGTACATCTCTGCCCTCTTTGAAAAGGAATCGGCCTCCTCCCCGAGGAGCAAGAGCATGCACTTGACCCTGTGTTCCATATCTGCAATTAAGTGCCAAGACTAGTTGTTAGGTGCAAAAATATACATATTATTTTACAGGCTTTACGAGTATAACTGTGAACCTGTCTTTTACCACATATTACTTTATTGGAGGTAATAATAAAATTATATTATATATGTAATTATTTCTAAATTTGGAAGAAAATGAAGTGTCCAAATAAGTTGTCTATTTCTTTTTGGAAATTACTGTATTGTATTGATTTTTTATGAACGTGATGGAGAGTTGGCAATGTTTTGTTTTATTAATGTGACAAAAGGTGTGTATGGTACATGATCTGAAGGTAACCTTTTGGAACATGAATACATGTTATATACAGGTGCCGTTCTAGAATGTACATATACATACGTGCGTGCTTTACTGTTTAATTTTTTAAATAATGTGATCAAAGGAAAATGTGTAATCTTTGGTGCAACTTTTCAAACAAAATAATACCAATACGAGGTGCGTGAAAACTTTTGTTATTTAAGTGCATATAAATACTAGGTACTAGGTAGTAGCTACTAGTGTTAGTTTTTCATTAAATGACAGCGCTAACGCGTAACGATTTTTGAAAGATCCTCCCAATTATGTAACATAGTTTTAATCGTGTGAGCATACATTCAAATATGTAATATGTTAGAGCAACTCCAAGAGATGCGTTATTCTTGTTAGGTAGACTATTTATGGATATTTTAGAGGAAAAATTGAACTCCAACAGATGTGCTATATGGTTTTGTAAAATAGCAAAACATATTATCCCTAAAATCTCGGTGGCCGTTTTAGATTGCAAAGTTCATGGCTAAATTAACGTGTTAGGTACTAATCTTTTTTATGCCGCTGGAGACTTCCATAGCTGGTTGATGGGTTTGCATGTCCGAAAGATTTTGCAAGCAAAGGAACAAACAAGTTGCATGCAAATGAACAACAAATAAGGAAGGTTAACTAATTCATGTTCCTCCCATGATTTGTGGATTTCAAATCTTTTTTTCTTTTTAGGTTAACTAATTTTTTTTTTTCAACACGGGAAAACCCGAATTTCATTACTTGGCAGCAACGAAATTACAAAAGAGTTCAAGTACGAATGAAATAAACGTAAAACGACCATACTACGATATGCTCGAGCCTGGATACCAAGGATCCAAGGAAACAAGCACGCACCCACAGAGCTGCTAACCTTGACTGAATCCCTTACAAGCAGTAACAGTAAAGACAATAAGACTCTCAAAATACCACCAGGCTAACACCCCCACAGCAATTAATTGATTAATAGTTTAAAGAATAAAAAAAAAAAATCAATGGCTCAATTTGTTTCATGTATTACCTCCTAATAAGTACAATGTGTATTGTAGCATTGCCCTTATTTTACAGAAATTAGAAGCCGATACTCTAATTTTCGAAACAAATGTTGACAGATTTAGAATATTCATATCTGGATCTGGGGCAAAAGCAGAAGAATTGCAACAACTGGTGGTCAGTTGCTGCTCATATAATCAACCATCCTCAGATCTGCTAACAGACTTGTAACACAAGGACAGGCAAGGAATGAAAGACATAAATAGGGATGTAAGTTAGCATCATGGACAGAAGCATCACTAATCTGGAGACATTCTACATACTATTCTGAAATGATAAATGTCTGTACTCCAAAAGCAAGAATGACACAGATACAAAACACATACAGTTCACGAATCATGGTTGAAGAATCCAAAAGATTGATCTGATTCCTTAACATGAATAGTAGTACACAAGACGAAACAATAGATGATTACCTTGGAGGTGGTTGTCGAGCCATTTTGACTGTTTGGTGCGGATGTGGCTTGCCCAAAACCATGAATATGCATTACTCGCTGCCCGCTGCAGCATCCTGTCTCTTCCTCTTCCTTCACCTTGTCCAAGATCCAATCTAGCGGCATTAATCTTTTCTTGACATGATAATTACCGTGCGAAAGAAGAGAGGCTGGAGACAAAAAGACCAAGAAAGGAGGAGGGGGGAGAGGTCATCGTGAGGCTGATAGCCAAGTCCTTTCATTGCAGATACACAGCAGTGGTTAAAAATAGCAAAGAAAATCATTGGACCTAAATTGACTCGCCTACAAAATCCACATGGTTAGAGTATGCATGCATACTGCATACCACCTCACACACTCATCTTAATCCATGGTCCATGCAGAAGATTTAACCACAGGTGACATGTCTAGACATTATATATGTTGAGATCTCATATATGTTAGCGATATCAAATTCCTAGAAACATCCTCGGTGATATATTTCAACCAAGCTACACTATCTGCAAGTACAGGTCACTTCACATCTAAGGATCATGACCAAACTATAAGCATAACACCACACGCCCCCCTACTAGCATGCTGGTGTACAAAATACTCAACGGCTAATATTTCCTGCCTATGAATCTGACAAAATTATGTGATATTTAAAATGCTTTAGTTGCAGGTTTGAACCAGCTAGATCTTCATAACCAGTCTTAATTTATTTTCAGGATGACCTCATGAATAACTTCACTTACTACTCTATACTTGGAAAATGCATGCTATGTTCCCATTCTTCTGCATGTTCTCTGACACCAGTTGCTATTTTTGGATAATGGTGGGAGCATCTGCATACATGTCAAGCAGTGTAGGCCCGTACAAAATGCAAAAGCTGTTGTGTAACATTCTGAACTCTTAGCAATGTTTGGATGTTAGCAAACATTTCTCTATAACCACCTCTGACCTGTTCCCTCAAAACTCTCCTTGCTTATAGCAGGCTTTGTACTTGGTAATCTAGATAGCTGTGGTAAGATGCCTAGCTAAGTAGTTCTACATGTATAAATACCAGACTGTATTCAATACAATCCTCTTCAAAAACACCCCACGATGGGAAGACAGGACACCGAGCTACTATTAGTAGCCTCACCTCAATAGCTGTAAGATAGCTCTGAATCTCATCATCCAGGTGCAAGAGCAACATGTGGTGAGCATGGATTTCTCTCTCTTTATTTCCCAAAGGGCGTCTGGCAAGTCGACCATCATCTCTAGCAGCTTCTATGGACATCGCTTCTAGTTCTGAAGAAGTGAAGACGTTCTTATGATGTCATTGTCTCATTGGTTAGTAATTAGGAACTCTAAAGGGAAATTGTTAGAAAGAAGAAAATAAAGTGAAACATATACAAATTATGACAACAGAATAGAACCTTCAAGTGACGTAGCATGGAAAACTCGGAAAAATGCACGTAAGATCTGGGGAACTCCCACCCCTTTGCCTCCACATAATTTGACCTCCCTGTTTCCATTCTTCGTGTTAAGCAACACAGCAGGCAATGTTCTTATTGTACTGAAGTTGTTGCAGAACCTGTTATTACTTTCATATAATGGCAGACTTTTCAAATGTTATATTGCATTCCGAAAAGAATTGGTATTTGAAAAGTTAAAAATAAATACCAGCACAGATTTTTCAGAAGACAATATCTAGTTCACCTAACCTAAAACTCTATGTTTCTATATTTCTTCCAAACAAAAAACAAGTGAAACTCTATCTGATGATCATCATACATATCATTAACTAATACAGGGATTTAGGAAAGCCAATTTTGTAAAAGTAGTTAGATTGCTTACTGTACAATATGTAGAAGAACTGGCTTCTATAATTTATGTACTATCTGAAAAGTATACTCTTATAGACAGTTTCAAGATTACTGTTTTACATAAATAATAATTAAGCATTTCTTGGTATTCATTTTACTAAATCCAGCTGATAGAATTGAGCAAATTATTTAAGGATGGTCCCATATAGTTGTGGATAATTAAATACCCAACGACATACTTTATAACAAAAGTTTTATTATAGCTGCAACAGAACATGTCTTCATATTTCGGACCATGATGCCTTTCCCATATATCAAGCTTCTTCCTATAAAAAGGATCTTTGTATGGCATGTCTACCCGACTATGTACCTGAACAATACATATTAAGTACCAAATATCATGGAGTGATCTCTGAAGAATCAATATGCATTGACAAACACAAGATTTCTAGGTCAATGAGAAAAGACAAATATTTAAAACTTGAGAAGTTATTTTGTCGTGGTCTAGTACCACCGTCACAGTAATGTCTGGCTAATGCGTGCTCCAATGGCCTAGCTCTAGAGACAGTGACACGAGATTTATACTGGTTCGGGGCAAATCGCGCTCCCTAGTCCAGTGAGGCCACTATCCGAGCTCAAAGCTCGTATCGGGCTTAATACAAGCGGGCGAGAGAGGGAGATGAGCTCCCGTGTCTCCGTGAAAATGGGTGAACGGAGTGTTGGAAGCTAAAGTGCTTGTGAGTTGAGAACCTTGCCCTTCTCTAATGGCCGAGCCTCCCTTTTATAGTCGCAAGGGAGATGTGTCGGTAGCCTTCGAGGGAGGGACATAAGAGGAGAAGAGATACAAATTTGGGGTGGAAGAGGAAATGGGACCGTTCGGTCGGGCACGCTGACCTCCCGGCGTGCGCTGTCGCCGCCGCCGCCCCGCGCCATGGCCTATCCGCCGCAGTCGTCGTAGAGCTGTGTAGGGGCGGCTCCATTTTCCGATGTCCCGCTTCGTGACGATTGCCAAGCTCGAGCTCGTCGGTCGGTGGCGGAGGGAGCGGTGAGCTCAAAGCGCCGCTGTCGCCCATGCACCCTCCGTCCATCCAGGGGCATGCGCCGCGCTCCACGGCCGGACCCGCGCGGCGCCGCTGGCCATAAAATGCGTGTACTTGGCGTCGCAGAAAACGCGTATGGACGCGGCTCGGCGGGGAGCTTGGTCTCCATTGCCGAGGTCATCCTTGTCTCGTAGCGGTTGTCCGTAGTGCTTCGGCGCGTATGGCGTGATCCGACGGGCCCTACCGCGTGTCGCCGGGGATCTCGTTCTCACGACAATATCACGCCATAAGCGGCGCCCGAACAAGTAGCCACGGCGTCGTTGGTCGGCGTCGTGTCCCGAGCCTGTTACTAGGCGGGAATCGGTGCTACCCGGGGAGCCGTTCGAGAGCGAAAGAGCTCGCCCGGGCGCCTCGAGCCTCGGCATATCCTTCGTACTCGTGAGCTCATTCGAGGCGGAGGATGGGCGTCGGGCGGGCTCGAGCTCGTGCCTAGGGAGCTCGTTCAAGACGGAGAGAGCTCAGACATGAGAGATCTCGAGGTGCGGGCGCGAGCTCATTGGTGAGAGGGAATGGGAGCTCGAGTGAGGCGGGAAGGCGGTCCTCCATCGGGGAGCTCGTGGGAGGGAGCTCAAGCCGTAGCATTCCCTTCGCCCATGAGGAGCTCGTTCACGGTCGAGATCTCGTGGTCCCCTTGCTCGTCGGGGGATGGTTCGGGAACTCATGTACGGGTGTCTCAAATATCGATCCCCCACAGTAGCCCCCGAGCATTTGGGAGAGATGAGGTCTCTCCCGGATGCTGCCCGTGTGATGGCCCTCGTCATGGGGTAGCCCTCGTTATGGGATTGGTATTTGGTGCGTGGGTGCTCTTTGGCCTGGACAGCGGTGTAGCCCCGAGGCTCCGCGGAGAATAGCAAGTTCTCGCGGAGGCTTTTTAGAATTTTTGTGGGCTCGTCGTCCCATTCTCTCGCGATTGCTCGCGAGGGCGGGTGAGCTCGAGCTCAATCTTGCCTCGTTGGCCGAGATCGAGTGCTCGGGGAGCTGCAATCGGATAGTCCGGTGAGGCTCGAGCTCGTCGGCTCGTTCGCTTGATCGGCTAGTGGATCAACCTCAAGTTCGAGGACTCAACTTCCGTGATTCTCGAACCCCGAGCGATGTCCGGGGCGAGGTGCTTCCTCGTCGGTGAGGTCGGCTCCCGGTCGATCGTAGCCCTCGGCGACCGGGGCGCGACACAAGGGAAAGCCCCCGAGCCTTTCGAGCTCGGCGTGGGGCCGTCGGCGCCGCTCTCATGGCGCTCCTCGCTCGTGGTGATGTCCCCGGGCGCCTCCGGCTCTCGGCCGAGCCGGCCTTCAACCCCGAGGGCGATGAGCTCGCGTTGCGGCTCGTCGAGGCTCGGTAGGTCGACCGTCGCGCCCCGAGCTCTTGGGTTTCTACCCGCTTGCGTAAAAATAACCGTTGAGATCTTACCATTGGGATTTTTACCGTTGGTGGGGGTTGCCCCATTAATGCCGCGGCGTTCGGCTTCGCCCAGTGTCACGCGTGCGTCGACTTAGCGGCGTCGGTTGTGGCGGACATGGTGCGTGGTGGGTCCCCGGCGGTTTCTTCTCGTCGCCTCGCGCCAGCCGAGCTCTATAAATAGGAGGAGATTGGGGAGCGGTTTTACCTTCCCATCTCTTGCCTTCCTCTGCGCCTGAGAGAGAGAGAGAGAGAGTTCAATCGTCCGCTGCCCACTCATAGATCCGATCTTCCACCTCCCCCCCGCGCCGTCGACTCATTCGGTGATTGAGAGATGGGCTCGTGGTCGCGTTCGGCGGCGGCGGTGGCGAAGATCGGCGATGCAGCACCGTCGAGGGCTGCCGTACCCACGGATGGCGGCGGAGGAGTGGATCATCCCGGCGGCATCCCACGAGGTGCCTGATCCGCCCGAGGGGTACATCGTCTCGCTTCGTCGCCTTCCACGGCGCGGGCTTGGAATGCTGCGGGCGACTTCTTCGGCGGCTCGTCGGCGTCTTTGGGGCGTCGAGCTCCGCACCTCACGCCCGAACGGTGCTCCTCCTCTCCGTCTTCACGACGCTCGCGAGGGTGGTTGGGGATCCCTCCCAACCGGGAGCTCTTCAAGCACCACGCTCGCCAAGATCCGGCCGGCTGCCGGGCAGGGGGGCGGCCCGACCCCAATCAGCGTGCGTGCCGATGCCGCTGCGGGGGAAGGTCCGGGAGTCCTTCCCTGAGGACGACTTCCGTCGCCAACCCCGGATGGAGGGAGGAGGTTTCTACCTCAAGAACGACCTCTCCTACCCTCTTCCGCGGTACATCGGCCGCACTTTCTCGAGGGGGGATACTGTGGCGCGAGGGCCCGCGCACGACAACACGGCGGGGGGATCGTGGAGGCGGCCGTGGGCAAGATCAAGGCGCTCCGGGCGCCGGGCCGACGGTGAACCACATCATCGAAGCTTGGCTCGGCAAGGCGGTGGTGCCCCTCCGGCGTCGAGCTCTCCGAATGTGGGAGATGGAGAAGGAGAAGGCGCCGTTCGTGGGGACGGGCGAACGCCCACGGTCTCACCGTCGACCGTGTGGAGTTTTAGATGAAGCGGTGATGAGGACCGGGAGTGAGGGCGCCAGGAGCTTCCCGGATCCTCCCGATCCGAGACCTCCGCGTTGGTAAGTGCTCGTCGCCTTGTCTTAGCTCGTTCTTTTGTCGTCCCCGAACCCCTCTAACGCTCGAGCTCTACAGTCGGCGTGGTGCGCCCCCTTGGGTTCCCAACCTCCTCTTCCCGCGGAGCCGGGCAGCTCTGCCGGCCTTCGCCAGCCCTCGTCCCGTACGAGGAGGCGGCGTCTCCGGTGGTGGCGGCGGCAGGCCGCCAAGGAGATGGGAGCCCGGCGTCGAAAGCGCGGTGAGCCCTCGGCGTCGGCGGCGCTCTCGATGGCGGGCCGGGACCTCGGGGGGCCCGTGAGCTCGCCACAACCGGGTGGTGGCCTTGGGCGCGGCGCCGCGCCTATGCGCAGCCGGCTCGTCGGCGCCTAAGCCCCGACGCAGTGCCTGATCGGGCGATCGGGGGGCTCCGCCCTCCGGGCGCAAAAGAAGAAGAGACGAAGAGGGTGGCCATCGGGTAAGCTTTCCGCCCGCCGTGTTGTCATTGGGCAGTAGCGGTCGATCCGCGGTGTTGACCTCCGGGCCGTGCTTAGGGCGGCGACGGAGTACCCGAGAAGCGCCCGGGACGGGCGTGTCGAGCTCACGGTGCGGGCTCGGGCTTAGAGATGACGAGCCGATGGCGCCGTTGACCATGAGCTCGGCGCCGGTGAGCTCTGGCGCGGCGGCCCGGGCGAGCTCGGTGATGCCGGGCGATGAGCTCGGCGTCGGGAGCGGAGGTGGTGACGGGCGGCGGGGACGGATCGAAGATGATGGCGTTCCCCTTCAAGGGGACATTGTCAACCCGCCTCGGCCTCGGTTTTCGGGCCTCGTGCTCTAGACTCCTCCACGATGCCGACCGTCCCTCGTGGCGGGCGTTGAGGACCGTCTTGAAGCTCGGTCGAGGAGCCGGCGGGCGGCCTCGGGGCGTCCGGCACTCGGCCGCCGGGAGCTCGTCGGCGGCGATGGAGATGGAGGAGGCGGTTTCGGAGGAGACCTTGGCCACCGAGGGGAGCCGCGGAGGAGACCCCCGCGTGGTCGAGGTCCAACCTCGGGCTGAGGAGGTCGTCGAGATCTCCGACGACGAGGACGGTGGCGTGTGGCGGGAAGGGCGGCACGGACCGGCGATGAGGGCTTGGAAGACGAGGCCGTCAAAGGCGCCGCCACCCCGAATGTCGCCGCCACGCCCGGGGTGCCGCCTTGCCGTGGGGCGATCGGGGGGACGGGCCAAGGTATCCGCGGCGCTTGCCACGCGACGAGTGTCCCTCCATCGGGCGCGGACATCGTTGTCCCCCGCCTATGCTCGGGTTGCCCTCGCGGTCGCCGCCGCCGTGGGAGGAGGCGGAGTCAAAGACCATCGGGCCGGCGGAGTGCGCCCGCCTTTTCCGGGTTTGTCGCCGTTGCGGCGTCGGGCTTCGTTTCGTATCTCCTCTTTTTCTTTTAACCGTTTGTGGCTTGGGGGCGTGAGGGAGGCCATCGGGGGTACAACCGTATGACAAAGACCTCCCACGAGGGCCGGTGGTTTCGCTCGACGGCCGACGACGGCGTCTTGCGGAGATGTGCGACGAGCTTGGCTCTGCGCGCCCGGCCCCCGATTTCACGGAGGCCCGGCGGAGGAGGCGGCCAACCTCATTCGTGGAGCGGAGGAGCGGGCTGCCCGGGAGGCCCAGGCGGTGGAGGCAGCGGCAGGAGGCGATCCGGCGGGGAGGAGGAGGTCGAGCTCGCTCATGCGCGGCAACGAAGATGCAAGAGGAGCTCGACTCCCTCCGGCTGCGAGGCTCGACAACAAGGAGCTCGGCGCCGGCGCTTGAGCCGAGCGCCGAGTCCCTATGGAAGGGACAAGGACGAGCTTGCGGAGCAACTCCACCACCGTGACTCCGAGCTCGAGGGTGAGTGCTCACGCCCCCTGTCTTTCTTGTCTTGCTTGTTTGGCGCTTCGAGGCCGACCGTCCTCGGCTCGGCGGGACTTCCAGCTACGGCCGAAGCTTCGGGTATTGTGGTGCAATCTCCGCGCCTCGGAGGCGGAGCGGGTTCGGTTTGAGGTAGAAATTATGAGCTGGCACAACGAGCAAGAGCTCTACGACGAGCCGTGGAGTAAAGCGGGCGGGCCGCTTCTTCTTTTGCATCCCAAAGGCCTTGTGGCTCGTGTCTAATCTGTTGCCTTTGTTTGCGGTGAGAAGCGAGAAATCTCAAGGCGAGAGAAGCGAGGCCGAGGACAGGAGTCGGGGAGCTCGCCGCCTCGAAGCCTCCCCCTCGCACACGTGGCTCGCGGCTGCGGAGAAGGAGGTGGACTGAGAACCGGCGCACCGGCCAACCTCGTCGGGCCACGAGGAAAGAGCTCGGGGGGCTTCCAAGAGTGTGCCGCTAAGGCCCGTGGAGGAGGGCGGGGCTCGGCGCCCACGAGGGCCTTATGTCCGCGGTCGAGGGCGCCCGCGATGTCCTCGGGTGGAAGACGGGGAGGACCCGGCCAAGCGGGTGTCGGTGATCCCGCTAGTGACGAAGGGCGGGCCGCGTGGTGCACAAGGCCATCGGCGTCGTCTTCACCCACTACCCCGTTCGGTCGACATCGTGAAGACGGGTGGGCGCCGGTGTTGATGATGCCGACACCGATCGGAAGGTCGCCGCTGGCGAGGTTGCCACCGCGAGGCGTCTGGCCGAGCTCTTCAAGCTTGCCGCCGAGGAGCTCGGGGTGTTCGAGCCTCCCCGTGGGCGCCCGAAGAGCCCATCGAGGAGGAGGAAGGCGCGCAGATGTCCCCCCTCATGCCGATGGATCAAGACCCGCTGCGAAAGGATAGGAACTCGAGGCTCGGCCTCTTTTAGTTGCAAGCTCATTAAGTCCTCGTGATCGGTGTGGCAAATTGTAAAAACTTTAAGGGAGCTCGTGCTTAATGGAAGTTGTCTTTCCTCTTATATCGTGTTACTGTTTTTACTTCGACTTTTGGTGAGCTCATGATTCGAGAGCCGGATGGCGGGCCATTCCTCGCTAGCGCAGGGCGCGGGAGGTCGTTAGGCGGTCGCGCCATGCTCTAAAGTGATGAGCCCGCGACTTAGTCATTTCGGAACATTGTCCGAGCTAAGAGGAAAGAGTGTAAGTTCACAAGTTTGAGCTCATCGGCCGAGCTCTCAACTTGTAAGTTTTGCGAAAAAATCGGTGCGTTAAAAATCGTGGGGTGTGCACCCCGCTCCTTGTAGCCCCTCGAGCAAGGGCGGGTCTTCGCCCGAGGGCGGAGGCCGGTCGTTGCTCGATGTGCTTAAGGAAAAAAATTGGAAATGCTTGCACATATTTTTGCATCGAATTTGTGCTTTTATTGAGCTCTTGTAGCTACAACATTTCGAAATACATTTAGGGGTAGAAGCGGCGTAGGCGTTCGATGTTCCATGCATTGGTGAGGACTCGGCCTTGATGGTCCTTGAGCTTGTATGCGTGCCGGTCACCGGCACTTGAGCGATGGTGAAGGGCCCTTCCCACGGCGCCGAGCTTGTGCTTGTCTTTCGAGCTACGGACTCGCCCAAGACGTGGTCGCCGACGCCAAAGCTCGCCCTCTCTGGCGTGGCGGTCGTGGTAGCGCCTCATGGACAGCGGTACTTGGCGAGTGGATGAGGGCGATGTCCCCAGCCATTCGTCGAGCGTCGATCGGCGTCTTCGGCGGCGCTGTTATTGTGCTCGTTGAAGGCTTGGGCGAGGGGCGAACCGTGCTCTAGGTCGGTGGGGGCACGACCTCGGATCCGAAGACGAGGAAGAACGGCGTCCGGCTCCCGTGGCCCCTCGCTGGCGTTGTGCGGAGACTCCATACGGCCAGACCGAGGGCTCGCCGAGCCCCACCGGCGGGCGTATTTTTGAGCCGCACGAAAATGCGAGACTTCACGCCTGCGGGGATCATGCCGTTTGCTCTTTCTACTTGGCCGTTGGTCCTCGGGTGATCGACGGGACGTGTCGACGCTGATGCCGTGGATCGCCGCCGGTCGGCGGACCTCTCCCACGGTTCGTGCGTTGTCGGTGATGATGGAGTTCGGGACCGGCGGTGGATGATCTTTGGTGAAGAACTTGACGGTTTCCCCGGCCGGCACCGCGCGATGGGCATGACCTCGATCCACTTTGAGAACTTGTTGATGGCGGCGAGGAGGTGCGTGTAGCCCCCTACCGTCTTCTTGAAAGGTCCCACCATGTCGAGGCCCCGGACCGCGAACGGCCAAGTGAGCGGGATCGTCTGGAGAGGGACCGAGCCGGGAGGTGTGTTTGCTTGGCGAAGAATTGGCATCCTTCGCGGTCGGACGATTCGGATGGCGCCCGCGGCGCGTTGGCCCAAGAAAACCCCGCTTAAACGACTTCCCAACGAGCTCGCGGGGCGCCGCATGGTGGCCGCGTTTCGCCGGAGTGGATCTCCTCGATGAGCTTCTCCCCTTGCTCGCATGTGATGCGGCGGAGGAGGACGCCGGGAGGCTCCGCGCGGTAGAGCTCTTGCCCGAGCAAGGACAACGACTTGGCCCTTCGGCGCGGGGCGCTGGATTCCTCTTGCCACGGGGAGCTTGCCTTCCTTGAACCCTTTGGAAGCGGTGGGATCCGCCCGGTCGGGCACGGGGGCCGTCACGGTCGGCTTCGATCCGGCCCGAGCCGGCCCCCCGAGCCGATTGGGTGTGAGCTCGTGGCTAGGCAAGCCTTCGCGTTGGGGAGCTCGGGCTTATGGGAGCGTCTACCTCCATAGGGTCCGTGCTCGGGCGTCGGCGGTTGAGTTCGCGTCAAGGCGTCGCGGGTCGTGTTTGAGTCGTATCGATGGCTTGGTTGCTCGTGCATGAAGACGCTGGCGGGGGACCGTAAGCGTCCGCCGAAGCTTGGCGAGGACATCCGCGTCGTTGTTGAGGTGGCGGTGAATGTGGTTGACCTCGAGCGGTGGAAGTGCTCCTCGAGCTCTCGGACCTTCGGTGGTAGGCGATCATCTTCGGGTTGACCTTGTCGACTTCCTTCATGACTTGGTTCTTGACGAGGTCGGAGTCGCCTCGACCTCGAGGTGCCGGGCGCCGAGCTCACGGGCGATGCACGTGCCGTTCACGAGCCTCGTGCTCGGCCACGTTGTTGGACGCGGAAAAAGTGTAGGCGGATGGAGTACTTCATGTGCACCTCGTTTGGAGAGATGAAGACGAGCCCGACGCCGGCGCCGTTTTACGGATCCGTCGAAATACGTCCGGTATTCGATTCGTCGGGCATTTGGGCGCCGCCGACCTCGGTCCATTCCGCGATGAAGTCTAATAGAGCCTGCGGGATTTTATGGCGTCTCGGGGGCGTAGGTGATGTCGGGTCCCATGAGCTCAATAGCCCACTTGGCCATGCGGCCCGTAGCCTCGGGGCTACGGATGACCTCGCCAAGGGGAATTTGGACACGACCTTGACCGGGATGGGAGTCGAGTAATGCCCGAGCTTGCGTCGGGTGATCGGCCGATGCGCACACACGAGCTTTTCGCGGTGTGTAGCGGGCCTTGGTGTCGGTGAGGACTTGATGATGAAGTACACCGGACGCCGTACCTTGAGCGCACGTCCTTCCTCCTCCCTCTCAACGACGAAGCGGTGCTCACCACCTTCGAGTGGCTGAGACGTAGAGGAGGAACGGTTCGTTGGGTGTGGGAGCGGCAGTACGGGTGGATTAGCGAGGAGTTGTTTCCAGTCGGAGAGCTTGCTCGGGCTTCGTCGGGCCTGTAAAAGCGCCCGACTTCTTCGCCAGCCTTGTAGAGTGGGAGGTCTGTTCCCGAAGTCGGGCTATGAAACGACTTAGCGCCGCTAGGCATCCCGTGAGCCGTTGCACGCACTTGACGTTTTTATCGGCCCCATATTCGTTATGGCGGCGATTTTCGGGATTGGCCTCGATGCCACGCGTTGAAACGATGAAGCCAAGCAACTTCCCTCGAGGGACCCCCGGACACACTTCGATTGAGCTTGACTCGAACTCTCGAAGCTTAGCGAAGACCTTTTCGAGGTCGGGGATGAGCTCTTTTTCGAGCGCCTTGTTTTGACAACGATGTCGCCGACATATGCTTCAACGAGCTTTCCGAGGAGCTCTTTGAAGACTTTCTCGCATTCACCTTTTGGAAGGTGGCGCCGCGTTTTTCAAACGAAGGGCATTGTTACGCAAATGCATCGCGCCAAACGGAGTGATGAAGGAGGTGGCAAGCTGATCGAGCTCGTTCATCGCGATCCGGTGGTAGCCGAGTAGGCGTCGAGAAAACAGAGCGTTTCACACCCGGAGGTGGAGTCAACAATTTGGTCAATGCGCCGCAAAGGAAACGAATCCTTTGGGCATGCCTTGTTGAGACCCGTGTAATCAACACACATTCTCCATTTCCCATTCTTCTTCTTAACTAGTACGGGTTGGCTATCCACTCGGATGATACACCTCCTTGATGAACCTCGGCGCGGCTAGGCTTATCTCATCTCCTCGGCGACACGGCGTCGATCGCCGCCGGAACGCTCGGCCTGCGCTGCACCGGCCGAGCCGGGTTTGATGTTCAGGAGTGCCGGCGACTTCCCTCGTATGCCCGTGCATATCCGAGGCCCTCCACGCAAACACATCGACGTTGGAGAGCGAGGGAAGTCGACGCCAGCTCGCTTCCCATTTGGGGTGAGCTCGGCACCCACAGAGGGTGTGCCATCCTGTCGATGCGTGACCTCCTTGGCGTCCTTCGGGCGGCTCCGGTGTGCCGTGACAGCTCGAGCTCGGCCGGACGAGCTCAGTGCGCCACCTTCTCTCGAGCTCGGCCCGTTGGAGCTCGTGCCGCCTTCTTCTTGAGCTCGGGGAGTCCCTCGGCGCTGGCTCAAGCCGCCATTTTGGGCAGCATCTCACGCTGATCTTGGCGGCGGCGTCGGCATCTTTGGGCGAGCTGCGGCCTCGCCCGGCGAATGCGTGCTCGAAGGTGGAGTCGACGGTGATGACCCCCTGGACCGGGGATCTTGAGCTTGAGGTAGGTGTAGTTGGGAACGCCATGAACTTCGATAGCACGGTCGCCCCAACAGGCGCGTGTAGGCGTTCTGAACGGGAGCACCTCAAACGTGAGGACCTCCTTGCGGAAGTTGTCCAAGGTGCCGAAGGTGACGGGGAGGTCGATCCGTCCGGCGCGGAGCATCTGCCCCCTCGGCACCACCCATGGATCGGCTCCCATGACGGGCGGAGACATGCCTTGGGGATGCCAAGGGCTTGGAGCGCGTGGATGTAGAGGAGGTTGAGGCCGGCCGCCGCCATCCATCAACACCTTCCCGGGCGCATGGTGCCAATGATGGGATCGACGACGAAGCGGGTACCTTCGGTACGGGATGTGTCGAGGATGATCGGCCTTGTCGGCAGGTGATCGCCGAACCTCGACCATTTGAGGTACTCGGGGGTAGCCGCCTTTGGTGAAGAGGACCGCCGGCGGCGTGAGCTTACGCCGATTAGCGGACTCGTGGCGGTGGCTCCGGGCGAAGCGGCGTTGGCGGCACCGTCCTGGTGTGTAGATGTCGGTCGAACTTCGTTGGGAGGCGGTTTCACGTCCTTGTCGGCGTTGCCCTTGTCGCCACCACCGCGCCGTGCCCATCACGTGCTTCTTCATGAAGGCGGCGTCCTTCATCTTGTGCTTGACCGGCCCCTCATTAGTGCGAGGCCGCGGTTCCTTGAGCATCTTGTCGGGTGCTCTTTGGGGATGAAAGGCTTGCCACCCCTTGCCGCCGACCTTGCGGCTTATATGCCCGCGAACTCTGAAGTCGTCGTCGCCGTCGTCGCGGGGGGCGCTTTGTTCTTCTTGTTCTTCCTTCTGCGGGAGTTCGATCCCCGGTTTCCTCGTCATGCCGCCCTTGGCTTGCCCTTGCCCGTGGCCCGGCGGAGGCGGCGTCCTCTCCTCGGGCGTGGCGGCGTGGCGAGGTCGAGGCCCTTCACGGTTGGCGGGGCTTACGGGCGTAGAGCTCGTGGATCGGTTCTTGGCGGTTGTTTTAAGGTGAAGGGGTAAGCGATGATCTCTCGTCGAGGCCTCCTCGGAGGTTGTTGCGTGAGCTTGGAGCGTCCCCATGTAGTCGCTGTGCTCTCTCCTCCTTCTTACGCTTGCGACCTCGCAGTCCCACGCCGTGCTTGGCCGGGCGTGGTGCCCCGGAAGTTCTTGATGAAGACGTCGCTAAAGTCCTCCCGGGGCCGGATGGTGCCCTCGGGGAGGTGTGCTCGAGCCATGATCGCGCGAATCCGCAAGGTAGAGTGGAGGGTGCGGATGATGAAATAGTCGCCGCCGGCACCTCAGGCCTCGACGGCCAAGGCGTGAGTCCTCGAGCCACGCGGGCGGGGTCGGTCTCCCCGTTGTACTTCTACACGAGGTCGGGCTCGAAGCGGAGAGGGGAAACTGAGCGTCGTGAATGCGTGAACCGAAGGCCTTAGGCCTCCTCGAAGCTCGAGCTCGGGGGCCGCAGATCCGTTTGGGGAGGCGGGCTCACGGGCGGTTATACCGGCGTGGGGCTGCGGCTCTTGTCTTCTTGTCGTGGCGGCCACCGCGTCGCTTCTTTAACTAGGCTGCGAGGGCGCTTCTCATGGTCGCCGCGGGGTGGTACTTTTGCCGTCGTCCCAGGGGCCGTTCTTCTCGGCTCGAGCCTCCGCTTTTATTGCGGCGTTGATGGTGTCCCGGGCGTCGCGATTCTCGCGCCTACCGTGCGTCGTGTGGACCTCGGGGTGGGAGGAATCCTCGTGCTCCTCTAAGCGACCATCGGTGAGGCAACGAGCTTCTTTTCTGTGAACGCCGCCTCGCCGGAGTCTCTTGGTGCTCGTGGGCCTTGCGTGCCTCGAGGGTCCCTCGGGGCCGAACAGCGGCGTGGGAAGCGGCGCAGCGGCCACGGGGTACGGGATGCTCTTCCGGCCTGGGCGGGAGCTGTTCGGGCCCTGCGTCCGGTTGATGCGTCGTGGGCCTCTGCGGGCTCGAGGCCGTGCTCGTGATTCTTTGTCTTCCTCCGCTGCTCGGCGGGGAGGACCCGCGCACCCAGGTGCCGCCCCGGCGGGTTCGAGGAGCTCCTCGAGCTCTCAATGAGGAACCTTGGCGGTCAGCGAAGGCGGCCCCGCGGCCCGGCGCGGCGGATCTCGCGGCGTGTGTTGGGGCGTCGGCTCGAGTGGACTTCTCTACCACCCTCGGGGTGTGACACATCTTGCTGCTTGGCGTGTGGGGTCGCAATCCATGAGGCTCTCCCATCGAGGGGCGGCTCGAGCTCGTGGTGGCCCGGCTTTGGGGGCTCGTTGCCCGATGGGGGGAGGCCTGGCGCCCATCGGGTGCGCTCCTCGCATAGGCCGCCCCGTGAACTTCGTCGGCCAGCCCCGACCGCCTCTTGGCGGTGGGGGCGACGTTGCGGTGGAGAAGGTCACATCGCTGAACAAGGCGCGCGTGAGGCTCGCCCCGTGATGTCGTGAAGCAGGTCCTTGATGAGGTCGAAGAAGCGACCCCCGCGGGTGGGATGATGGGGCCGGCCGTGGGAGGTGGAGTCCCGGCCCCATGCTCGCCGACGGAGTCGGTGGGCGCTTTTAGAGGCGGCCGGGATGTCCTCACGCTGCATCGGGCGGTGAAGACGGCCCCCGTGATGGACTGCTCTAGCTCGTGCCGGAGAAGTCGATCGTGTGCGGAGCGCATCGCCGGCGCCGCGGCCGCCGGCGGAGTGGAAGAAGCCATCGGAGTGGAGAAAACGCCGCACTAGCGCTGCCCCTACCTAGCGCGCAACCGCCGTGGGTCTAGTACCACCGCCACAAGAATGTCCGCAAGCACGCGTGCTCCAATGGCCTAGCTCTAGAGACAAGGACACGAGATTTATACTGGGTTCGGGGCAAATCCGCGCTCCCTAGTCCAAAGGAGGCCACTATCCGAGCTCAAAGCTCGTGATCGGGCGAATACAAGCGGGTGAGAGAGGGAGATGAGCTCCCGTGTCTCCGTGAAAATGGGTGAACGGAGTGTTGGAAGCCAAAGTGCTTGTGAGTGAGAACCTTGCCCTTCTCTAATGGCCGAGCCTCCCTTTTATAGTCGCAAGGGAGATGTGTCGGTAGCCTTCGAGGGAGGGACTTAAGAGGAGAAGAGATACAAATTTGGGGTGGAAGAGGAAATGGGACGTTCGGCCGGGCACGCTGACCTCCCGCAGCGTCGCCGCCGCCCTGCGCCCATGGCCTATCCGCAGTCGTCGTCGTAGAGCCGTAGGGGCGGCTCCATTTTCCCGATGTCCCGTTTCAAATTGCCAAGCTCGGAGCTTCGTCTTGGTCGGTGGCGGAGGGAGCAAGTGAGCTCAAAGCGCCCGCCGCGTCGTCCATGCACCCCTCGTCCATCGAAATGCGCCGTCCACCGGTCGGACCTGCGGCGGCGCCGCCCGCCCGCAATGCGTGTACTTGGCGTCGCAGAAAACGTATGGACAGAGAGCTCGACGGGAGCTTGGTCTCCGTTGCCGGGTCATCCTTGTCTCGGTAGCGTTGTCCGTAGTGCTCGGCGCGGTATGGCGTGATCGGCGGGCCCTACCGCGTATGCCCGGGGATCTCGTTCTCCCGACGATATCTCGCCATAAGTCGCGCGGCGCGGGCAAGTAACCACGGCGTCGTCGCTACCGGCGCCGTGGTCCCGGAAATTGGCATTAGCCGGGAATCGGTGCTACCCCGTGAGCTCGTTGAGGGAGGCGAGAAAGGAGCTCGCCGGCCCCGAGCTCGAGCTCGGCATATCCTTCTGTACTCGGAGAGCTCATTCGAGGCGGAGGATGGGCGTCGGGCTGAGCTTCGAGCCGTGCCTAGGAGGCTCGTTCGAGACGGGAGAGAGGTCCTCGGGCGAGATCTCTCGGGTGCGGGCGCGAGCTCATTGGTGAGAGGGAATGGGAGCTCGAGTGAGGCGGGGAAGGCGGTCCTCCATCGGGGGAGCTCGTGGGAGGGAGCTCAAGCCGGGAGCATTCCCTTCGCCCATGAGGAGCTCGTTCACGGTCGAGATCTCGGGTCCCGCTTGCTCGTCGAGGATGGTTCGAAACTCATGTACGGGTGTCTCAAATATCGATCCCCACATATTTAAACATAGTTATCTCCATCATTTAATCACGGATGCCAATTCAGATATACAAGTTTTCTTACTTTCTTGTATACAAGAATTTAAGAAGCTGTCTCATGTTGGGTTCAAACCTTAAGATGTTTTATTTAATAACTAAAGTTGTTTCTCAACATATGATCCATATGTCCCTTTTAGTCCCAAGAAAGTTGGGATTGTGTAGGCTAGAATAGAAACCCGACATGAGTCACTAATAAAAAGAAGAAGTCCAAGACAAGAAGTTATGCTACATCCAAAACCTTTCAACTCTAGAGTCTGCTGCCACTACTTCACAGTTTCCTATTTACTACCGCCCAACTTCCATTATCTAGCGCTACATCGTCAGTAAAAAGCATACGTCAGTAAAAAACATACATGACCAAAACAAATAATCTTTCTTTGAAATTTCTTTCAACTCTAGAGTCTGACGTAGTCCTGTTTTGATCAGGAAATCATCAGTACCAGTGTCACCATTACTTTTTTTTGAACACTAGCCGCAACATTGTTGTACATAAATAAGCTTTCTTTGAAATTTGAACACTTATTTTTCCATATGAAGTCACCTGGTCATATATATTACTGGAAAGTGTGAACCCAAAGTTAAGTGCTAGTGCAGCATTAGAGTATTTCCCATATCTTATCATAACCTGTAAATATAAAGGTTTCAGAGAACTTAAACACACACACAAACAAGTTGGTTGCCTCCATTCCCAGAGACATTCTGTGCAAATGATAAAGATCCAATTCCTGAACTATCAAGTAAATTGGGAAAAAAGGAAACATATCAAGGCACGCAGAAATACCTGTTCACCAACAGCATAATTCGTATCAGCAATGACCTGAAAAGTAACAGAAGGATAAGATTTATAATATCATTTCAATAACAAAATGCAAAAATATGCCTTCATAATCACAAATACATAATTAGCTGATGAACCACATGTGAGTACCTCAGAAACATCTTTCTGCTCGTCGTATAGTAATATAGAATTAGAAATGTCGTCATGGTTAAGAAAATCTGCAGATGGAATCTGCATGATATTTTCAGGTTGGTGAAATGTGTAGAAGAACAATGCATACATTACATTCAAGCTAATACATAATGTAATAAACAAGAAAAAAAAATGTACCAATGATATGCCTCTTGAAGTACGCCAAGCTCGAGATGATACTGCAAGTGGCATGAAAATCACAATTTAGATCACAATGAGAGAGCCCACTTTCAAAATGAGGTAAATCACTCGTACTACACAAAGAAAACACCTGGAGAGGGAGGGAGGGAGGATTAATAAAAAAACAACTGTGTTGGTGAGAAACATCGCCTACTATTCAACATGTTGAGGCTTGGTATGCTGAAACAACATTGTTAACACAAAATTTGGTAAAGCCCGGATGACGGAAGGGCCTGCACACGATGGTTCGGTAAGGAGTCATTCGCTAGTAAAAGATAAAACAGCAATGCTGTAGCATTCGGAGAGCATTTGTTATTCGGCTAAGGAGCCCGAGTCCGAGAACAAAAGTGAGCAAGAGATGGTTCGGCAAGCTTGGAGCATCAAGGGAATATTCGAGGACGAGGGGCCCACATCACGCATACAATTTCCATGACTCGAAGACTTGGAGGACAATGTATCTTAGCTAGATATTTTCGTTATGTTTATTACAGAACTAGTTAGGACTTGTCAACGCCCGGGTATAAATATGAGGCCCCCCAGCGTAAAAACGATCTACCAAATCAAATACAACCAACCCGGCTCCGTGCCTTGGCTCCGGCCACCCTTCGAGTCCGATCGTGTCGTCGATCTACTGCGAGAGGGATTCATCGACCGTCGACCTCCGTAAGTACCGGCAACCTTGCACCATGTCTAGTATCGTCGAGGCGGATTTAGATTATTGCAAGAAGTCTTGTTCACGCTTAGTATCGTCAGGCGGATTTAAGCTATCGAGGGGGCAAGAGGGTTCTTTTGTCCATCATGAGCCATCCGGTGGGCTAAGATCCGGCTAAGAGCTAGTTATCGGCTTCATTAGGCTTGGCACCCTAATGAATTCATTAAGTTACCGAGTTGTGCATGATTCTTATTTGTTTCCCTATTTATTTAATTATGTTTGCACACACTCTTTTGCCCAATCTAGATTGATGTGGCTCGGCTTTATCTTTTGTTAGATCTAAATGTCATCAATACTTTCAATGTTTATCACTAGCTTGTCATCGATCTATCTCGTGCTTTCATAGCCGAGCTTAGATCAATCTAGGTTGCCACGTGTTCTGGGTTCTTGCGCGCGTTTAGTCATGAGTCGATGCGGCGGGGCTAAGGTTTTACGTGTGAGTTTCTTCTTCATGGACCACGGATTCGGCAAGCTTGCGAATCTGATTATATGTGTTTACTTGTATCTTTCGTGTGTAAGTCTACCTATCGTTAAAGTCTAGTCGGCAAGCCGTATCATGCGGTGGATTAGCTTGTTGCAGTGTATCATGCGGTGGATTCTTTGTTGGGGCGAAGAGGGTTTAGAAACGGTTAAGTCGGCAAAATTTGTATCATCGCGGTGGATTAGCTTGTTGCGGTGTATCATGTGGTGGATTGCTTGTTAGGACTGATCGGGATGAATCTCGGCTTTGCTTTAGATTAGGTTTGTATATGCACTTTACTTGTCTATGCATACGCGCTTCAACGAGTAATGAGTATTTATAGATCGTTTTAGATATGCAGCGTGCTTTTAGCTTATCATGGTTAGATTGTATCATGCGGTGGATTGATCTAGTTGTGGTAAGTGGTTTATATCTGTAGCAAGTGGTATCATACGGTGGATTAGCTTGCAAGGGGTTTAAGCAGCGGGGTTTAGGAAGGCTAGGCGTCTTGGCGACTAGTTGGATGAAACCTATGCATGTGTCGTTTAGATTAGGTTTATATTTACGAGTTACACCTTTTTTGTTCCATGTTGTCAATTAATTCGATCCATGCAATAGAGCTTTATGATGTCATATCATGATGATCGACTTTACTTGTTCAAACATGTCTTCTATGATCATTAAAATCTTTTATTACGTTACATCTTTATACATGCTTACGAATGCATTCATTATCTCTTGACAGATAGCCGTCATAGCTATGTGTCTTTGTATCAACCTTAGAGCCATACATGCGAACTGTCTTGGTCTCACGAGGCATGTTCGAGATCTCACGTTACCTCCTTGTCAATTAACGAGGTCAAATTGGCCGCACGCCATCGAATTCAAGACACTTTCGAGGCGAGTAAAGCCGGCTATTCCGGCTTGTCGATTGTCGCCGGGCGCAAGGAGTAGGATTTTTGTGCCTACACACTTTTTGGCTTGCGCCCGTGGGACAACTCAAGATCAAATCAAGATGCCCGAGGAAGTCGACAAGAACAATGTCATTCAGCTCCAAATGGATGACCTTCCACGACACAGAGCACATGGTGAGAGAGATGTGCTTAGCAAGTATCCGATGAAGAAGATGTGCATGTCATGCTTCTCCAAGAACAAGAGCGGTACAATTATCCGAAGACGGATCTTCCAAAGATATTAATGCTCGGTGACAAAGGATATGCTCGGCAAGTATCGATGAAGAAGAGGGGGCGAAAAGGAAGATGAAGAACCAAGTCCTAAAGAAATCCGTTGGATGGAAGAAATTGTTGCGGTACTTGCCGTGGGAGTGTAATGACCAATCACAACACGGCGTTCTTGACACTTTTAGCGACATCATGAAGGCTAGCTTTGGACCCGAGTTTGATCAACACTTTGAGGCTCGGCTTGGTGAGCTTTCGGGGCCAAGATACATACATACGCCTAAGCCACCACCAAAGAAAGGAGCTATAAATCAAGAATGCGGAGGAGAGAACAAGACACCGGAAGAAACGAGAGGGATCCGGGAGCCAAGGCGCATGGAGAAGCGGCGTTCGGTGCACCCGGAACCCTTCAAAGATACAACACATACTCAATAGCTCCAATGGCGATGGGTTGCGAGAGAAATCCCTTTGGCCCCGGTTACACGAGAGTTAGTTGACTACTCCACAATTCATGCTATGCCAAATCACAGGGTATAGGCGGTGATGTCGGGGGCGATCATGGACCACGAGAATTCAAATGTGGACATACTCCTAGCGAGGATGGCGATATGATGCAACACCAATTTGGGATTAAGCCTAAAAATCGGCCCTATGTGTATCGGTCACCCTATCCCGATTGGTACAACGAGTGGCGCCCCTTCAAGATTGAAGCCTCCTACCGGAAAGCTTGACCAAGTTCTACGGACAAGATGACACCTCTACTACCGAACACATCGATTCGGTATCGATTCGGATTGGGAGAGCTTGCCAATGATGAAGCATGGAGGATTAAGCTTCTTTCCATCATCCCTTCCACAGGGGCGGCTTTCACATGGTTTGCTACATTGCTTGAGCCAATTCTATTGGAACATGGGCTGAGTTAGAAGATAAATTCCATTCATACTTCTACGATGGTTCCAATGAGAAAGAGCTCGTTGACTTGATGGGGTTGACACGAGTATATAATGAGACACCACAAGAGTTCTTGCGCAGGTTCAGGGAGACAAAGAATTCTTTCTACTCTTTGAGCTTGCTAGACCATCGATTGCGCCGGCTGTAGCCATTCGAGGTATGCATCCGACCATCGAGGAAAAGCTGGCGGCATGGAGTTCGATGACCTTGGACAGACTCTCAAGGCGTTTGTCACTCATGGCCAATCGGTTCGAGCATCAAGAAGGACACCCGTTTTTCGAAAAGGGGGTAACGTGTCTTATCGGGCATACCACCACTTCTTGGAAGATGGGGAAGATGAAGATGATGGCCGGGGAGGATGTAGCATTTTACCGAATTCACTTGGGGCAAGGAGCTTTGTCCGGGTTAACCAAATACTGGATGAAGACACTCAAGGGGGGCATACGACTTCGATGCCTCCAAGTCAGAGAAGCTCTTTGAGTTCTTGGTCAAGGAGGGACGCATCAAGCTACCAGAGAATCATTCTATGAAGCATCCGGATTGGGTTAAGATTGGCAAGTACTGTGGCTTCCATGATATGATCACTCACAACATCACTGACTGCCGAATCTTCAAGCAGCAGATTCAGAGGGCTATACAGCAGGGTCTCCTCAACTTCAACAACAGCTTGAGGGTGGATAAGGAACCCTTCCCTGTAAACATGGTTGCTTTCGATTAGTGCATGGTTTTACGGTGATCCTAAGGGCAAAGCCCCAATAAAAGTCTTGACTTACGAAAGGGCAAAGCAAAGTGGATCGATTGACCCTAGTCGGCAAGTGTCTAGTCACGAGCTCCAAGAACATCGTGTTCGGTTTCCGGATAGGCGAACGAGAAAAGGAGAAACCTCCAAACCAAGAGTGACATCTCGTATACTGCTAAACAAATGGCAAAGACAGCAAGAGAAGCAATACCGCAGAGATCAGCAGCTTGCAAGAGAACAGCAGAGGTACGAGAAAGAGATGTATCACCGAGAACAGGAGGAATACATGAAAGAATAGGAGGAGTCTCATTGGGACCGTCCCTTTCTTTAGGCATTCTTTGAACGAAGGCTTGAAGTTGCCGCTAGGAACAATTGCCTTGAATGCGGTGAACAATATCACGTGCATGAAGACGAGTCAACCGCCGTCCCATCCAAGAGAGAGAGGGGGCACGCTTCCCGAGAGGATGATCGGCGCTAAAAAATAAAGACAAGACACCCCACGCCAAGAAAAAGGATTGCGAGATCAAGCATGGGCTGATGTGGAGGATTACGATGATGACATGGACTCTCCTCAAGAGTATGTGTGGCAAAAGGGCGTGGTGCCCTCCCTCGGTCTAAGGAAGAGCCGAGAAGAGAAGAGTCCAAATACCTCTCGAGAACAGGAACTCAAAGAAGCGGCGGCGACCGCATAAACAAGTGTAGCGCCCAAAGAAGAAAACTTCGGGGAAGCGGTCATTCGGCGAGAAGAGTATTCGGCAAGTGGGCGTTCGGCGCAGATGTTAGCATGGTGTTCTACATCCCAATAGAGTTTGCGGCCCCCTACAGAGCAAGCTACTAATGATCCGTGAGGAACAAGATGCTTATTCAGATGAAGAGGTCTATTCTGATTTTGATAATAAAGAGATGATTGATCTCCTAGGGCGATTGGCTCTATCAAGACAAGTTGTGTTTGGCAGGCCTAGGAAGCACAATCATTTGAAGCCTCTTTACTTGAAGGGGATATGTTAATGGAAAACCTCGACTCATATGTTCGTTGATGGAGGAGCTGCAATCAACATTATGCCATATACAACTTTGAAAAGCTAGGGATGACCAAGGAGGATTTGCTCAAGGCGGACATTGTGCTTTCGAGGGACTTTCTTTGGAAATCCTTCCGGATACCCATGGAGCCGTTCACGTTGAGTTGATGATCGGCTCAAAAACTTTGATCACTACCTTCTTTGTGGTCGATAGTAAGGGGTCCTACAGCTTATTACTTGGAAGAGAATGGATCCATGCTAACTATTGCGTTCCATCCACCATGCATCAAGTCCTTATCCAATGGAACGGTGATGATGTCGAGATAGTGCAAGCCGATGATTCGGTAAGCATTGCCGCTACCGAGCCATCGTTCTGGGAATATGAAGGCGTGGAGTGCTTCTCGGGAAGAGAATGGGAAGAAGGTCCCGTCGAGCACTAGCTACAAAAGATCGCCACCCGATCGAGATAGTCGGCTCTCATAGTAACTTCTAAGGAAAGTTTTTCGTGTCGGCCAAGAAAGGATCGATTATTTCCAAATGTAATTGGCCGACACGTATGAGTTTAATAGTTTGAGCAAAGAGATTTGTTCTATTCATAAGAAATAGCCGATGTATAAATCATCGCCTTTTAGCGAAAAAATACTCCACAAAACGAAAGAACGTAGATATAAATATTGTTATATAAGCCTTTAGTGCAAAAAAATATAAAAACACCGATGTAGAGACCAAGAGTCTTTATTCAAAAGCTTCAAAAGGTTTGTTACAAAAAACATTGCCGAGAATTTTCTACACTCATGGCATTGGTGAGTTTCTTGGCATGGCGGATTACTACTACCTCAAGTAAGATCAAGTTTCTTGCATAGGCGGATTGATTGGTCAAATAAAGTATTCTTTTAGAGGTTGCTTATTGGAGAAGTTATCACTACCGTTTCGTCTTCCTCCTGACCGACATTTTACCCTTGGTGGGTTTATTGGGAAGAGGAAAAGCAAGGGTGCATTCAATACCACGAGCAAACGGTGTTAAGTGAATTATCCGGAAGCTGGATTTTTAATATTATTTTAAGATTCGGCTAATGATGGCGTCATCTATTCGGCAGAGATTCGTTCGGTAAAAAAACTCCAACGGAGATGCACAGCCAGGAGAATTAAGGATTCAACAAAGGAAATTTTATTGTTTGATTCATCCTAGATACAAACTAATCCTCCAAGAGGTTGAAGGCGACTTGCGGCTCATTGGACGTAACTACGGCAGTAGCGTGATCTTCATATACATCCATGGATTCTTCGATGTCGTCGATGTCCTCTGGAGCCTCGCGGAAGCCAATCGGATGGATGGAGTAGTCTTCACCGGTTTGAGTCAATAAAGTCATGTCGGACTCATGGCCGCTCCCGGATGCATACCTTGGATGGCGACATCGTCGTGCGGTTATCTGCCACATCTTCAAGACGCTCCGCCACCGTCTCGCCTCGTGCTTTCACCTTGTCGGCAGCACGAATGGCAGCCGCCGTCGACGTGCATTGTCGGCGCAACCCGGGCGTTTACGCTAGAAACTGGCGGTTTTCTTCAAACAAAGCTGTGAATGACCAATAGAGCGTCAGATAGCAAGGGTACAATGCAGTGAAACAGAATCTAGATTTGAGACTAACCGTGTGTTGGTCTTTTGCAAAGGCTGCCTGATGGAATCTTCTTGGTCAAGATTCTTGATGCAGGCCTTCATGGAGTGTTCGCCAAACTCCTTGATGATCTCATCTTTCTTCTCCTTCTCCTGAAGGTACCACAAGTCTTCTTCGAGTCGAGAGAGGTACTCAATACGGGGAAGAAGGTTACGGTTGGGAAAAGATGAGAGCTTGGAGCAGGCATTGAGGAAGCTTGATAAGAATCGGGCCGACCAAGAGAAGGAAAGTCGAATCGAGGAGAATATTGGTCGATTGAAAAACAAGAAGATGAACAAAGGATGTGATGGGTTTGTTAAGAAGGGGAAAATAAATTTTCTTACTCAAGATGTTGCCGACGAGGAACTCGGCTTCCACTTGCTTCGTTCTCGGCGGGCGCTTGCATGATTGATGTCGCCACCCGCCATGGATGCTCGTCAAAGATTGAGGGTTTTTCTCTACTCGGTAAGAGAGAAGGTGAAACAGTTGAAAGGCGAGCGGTGGTTTTGGAGTTAATGGAGTAAGATATTTTTATAACTCTAGAGACATCACGTGGGCTTAAGAATATGTGTTGGGCCAAACAATAAATGGGCCAAAGCAATTTCAGGTCATTTAAGCTTTTCCTGGTCGTTTAGTAAGACGTAGGCGATTCGGCAACACCCAAGTCGAACTAAGACAACCCGATTAAGATGTGCAGAGATCTATTCATGAAGGCAAGCTAAAATGATGAGACTGAGACCGGTTTTCATTGAATTGAAAGGAAGACATGATTGTTGCAGGATTACATATCATCATTTACAAAAAGGCTATCATAAACTTCCTTCAAGCGCTGAATGCGATGCATCCTCATTGGGCGGTCGGGGGCCCGGTGTGTCTCTACCATCCTAATCATCCGACGGGATGCACCGATCAAAGTAGCAAACCTTCCCAGCAAGCCTTCAAGAAGATTGAGGAAGGATGATAAGCGGAGGCTAATATGAGAGGTGAAATAACATGAGAACCAATTTTAAAGGCTTACGATTGAAGTTCCATTCATAGAAGTTACGGTTCCTTGCAAAGATGTCCGAGATCCTCTTCGATGTCTTCCATGTCTTCAACAGCTTGCTCATGTGCTTCGTGCTCCGGCTGAGTGCCTCCTCACCGCTGCTGCAAGTTGATGGCGAGCGCCGCAATCTCGGCATCACGAGGGCTTCAAAATGTCATCGGAGGAAAAAAAAGGGTTAGATTCGGCGTATAAAGTAAAGAAGGTGTAAATGGGAGAAAAACTTACTCCATTGCTCAGAGTTAGGGTTAGGCGAATGCTTCAAATGCGAGAAGAAGAGAAGGGAGAAGAAGGAGATCCGGATGACTCACCGAAGAAGTTCGTTCGTATTTATGCGATGGGAGGCGAAGAGATCTAAAAGTGACTAGAAGGTTGAAAAGATCTATTCGGTGCTTATCTTGAGAAGCGGAAGCGGCCTGGCTTGCCGATTCGCATTGGTGGAAATTCGGTGGCACGAATCCCAAGAAGAAATTGAAGGGTTAAACGGTGTTGCGGAAGCCTCCAAAAAAATGGGCCTCGGTAATTTTAGCCCGGTTAAAAGGTTTGACCCGAGTTTTAACAGATCATGGTCAATTTGAGCAAAAGAGCCTCTTTTTACTCTAAAATTGAGGGGGCATATGTTAACACCAAAATTTGGTAAAGCATGGATGATGGAAGGGCATGCACATGATGGTTCTGGTAAGGAGTCATTCGCTAGCAAAAGATAAAACAACAATGATGTAGCATTCGGAGAGCCGTTGTTATTCGGCTAAGGAGCCCGAGTCCGAAGAAGAAGCTGAGCAAGAGATGGTTCGGCAAGCTTGGAGCATCAAGGGGAATATTCGAGGACGAGGGCCCACATCACGTATAATTTCCACGACTCCGAGAAGACTTGGAGGACAATGTATCTTAGCTAGCTATTTTTGTTATGTTTATTCGTAACTAGTTAGGACTTGTCAACGCCCGGGTATAAATATGAGGCCCCGCAACGTAAAACGATCTACCAAATCAAATACAACCAACCCGGCTCCGTGCCTTGGCTCCGCCCACCCTTCGAGTCCGGTCCGTGTCGCCGATCTCACTGCGAGAGGATTCATCGACCCGTCGACCTCTGTAAAAACCGACAACCTTGCACCATGTCTAGTATCGTCAGCGGATTTAGATTATTGCAAGAAGTCTTGTTCACGCTTAGTATCGTCGCCAGCGGATTTAAGCTATCGTGGGCAAGAGGGTTCTTTTGTCGATCATGAGCCATCCGGTGGGCTAAGATCTAGCTAAGAGCTAGTTATCGGCTTCATTAGGCTTGGCACCCTAATGAATTTATTAAGTTACTGAGTTGTGCATGATTCTTATGTGTTTCCCTATTTATTTAATTATGTTTGCACACACCCTTTGCCCAATCTAGATTGATGTGGCTCGGCTTTATCTTTTGTTAGATCTAAATGTCATCAATACTTTCAATGTTTATCACTAGCTTGTCATCGATCTATCATTGCTTTCATAGCCGAGCTTAGATCAATCTAGGTTGCCACGTGTTCTTTGGGTTCTTGCGGCGTTTAGTCATGAGTCGTCTTGGCGAGCTAAGGTTTCACGTGTGAGTTTCTTCTTCATGGACCGGATTCGGCAAGCTCGCCGAATACGATTATGTGTTTACTTGTATCTTTCATGTGTAAGTCTACCTATTGTTAAAGTCTAGTCTGGCAAAAGCCGTATCATGCGGTGGATTAGCTTGTTACAGATTGTATCATGCGGTGGATTCTTTGTTAGGACGAAGAGGGTTTAGAACGGTTAAGTCGGCAAGCCGTATCATGCGGTGGATTAGCTTGTTGCGATGTATCATGCGGTGGATTCTTTGTTAGGACCGATCGGGATGAATCTCGGCTTTGCTTTAGATTAGGTTTGCATATGCACTTTACTTGTCTATGCATACGCCGCTTCAACGAGTAATGAGTATTTATAGATCTGTTTAGATGTACGCGTGCTTTTAGCTTATCATGGTTAGATTGTATCATGCGGTGGATTGATCTAGTTGTGGTAAGTGGTTTATATCTCGTAGCAAGTGGTATCATGCGGTGGATTAGCTTGCAAGGGTTTAAGCTTGACGGGTTTAGGAAGGCTAGGCGTCGGCGGACTAGTTGGATGAAACCTATGCATGTGTCGTTTTAGATTAGGTTTATATTTACGAGTTACACGCTTTTTTGTTCCATGTTGTCAATTAATTCGATCCATGCAATAGAGCTTTATGATGTCATATCATGATGATCGACTTTACTTGTTCAAACATGTCTTCTATGATCATTCGGCAACCCATTATTACGTTACATCTTTATACATGCTTACCGAATGCATTCATTATCTCTTGACGAATAGCCATAGCTATGTGTCTTTGTATCCGCCTTAGAGCCATACATGCGGACTTGTCTTGGTCTCACCAGGCATGTTCCGATCTCACGCTTTACCTCCTTGTCAATTAACGAGGTCAAATTGATCGGCACGCCATCGGATTCAAGACACTCGGGCGAGTAAAGCCAGCTATTCCGGCTTGTCGATGGTGTGCGCGCGCAAGGAGTAGGATTTTTGTGCCTACAAACATTTAACTGCAATGCTGAGTGGTGTAATTATGTAATGAATAGAATCAAAATGCATGCACTAAGAAACAAAGATAAAAGAATCAGGCTGCATCTGAAGGTAGACCTAATGCAGAAGCATGCATGAAATCCTCCAGTTTTATTTCTCCAAACAGATGCGGAAAACGTTCAAGAACCTTGCATATTGAAAAAGACACTAGTAAGGAGGCTAATAGAAAAGGATTGGCAAGAAAGAGGGATGGACAGAGAGTATGGACTGGCTTCGCTGCTGAAAACTCCTTTTTAGCCTGTTCCCTTTGTTCAATGGCTTCATCATAAACTAAGCTATTTCGGACCATATGAAGCTCATTTAGATCCTAGAAAATCTGAACAAACAAGAAAAAATAAAGAGTGCACTTAAGAATAAAACTATAGCTCTACTCCTATTCTCCTAGATAGATTTCACTTCAATACCAACAAAACCAACTACAACAGCCTTAGTTTTACAAATTAACAAGAAAAAGCTTAGTAACAAAGTCCTAGCACACTTGTGTTACAATGTCAACAGTTACACACTGTAACCTAGAATTTCAATTTTTCTCCCTCTAAAAATTTAGTAAACCCTTTACAATAGCAATGCATAGCATCTTGCAATGTACATGCATACCATGTTATGCATCTCATCCTTGCACGGAAGAGATTTGATATATGGCTCCCATCCAGATTCCTAGATGAGAAAACAAGCATGAGATGGTATGTTTTCCTTTGTCATTTTCATTTATTTTAAAAGATAATTCATGAGAATCATTTCACGAATTACATGTCCCAAGTGTTGCTCCATCATGAGGAGCACAACAATCTTTGCTGTATCTCCAACAAGGTTGTCAAGTAGCATACAAACTTCTTGGGGAAGTTTATCTTCAGTAAGTTGCTGCACAGTGTGAGAAAAATAACTATTGATAAAAACAAGCTCTTAGATTAGCAAGGCATCCTTAGAGAAGTGCAACTGTTAAGGAACTTACAAGATTGTAAGGTACTTGTAGTATACAGTCCCCCTCTTTTATGGGCTCCAATGCAACTAACGACCTGAAAAAAGAATGTCTGATTCAGAGACTAGTGCTTCCAAACATTGATTTGTACTAGAAAATAACCGGGAAGCAAATTGCAAAAGTAGCTTACATATAAAAAGAACAAGTTCTGGTCCTTACATACAGGTAACCAAAAAAAAAAAAAAAAAAAAAAGATAAATAGGCAACTTGATTAGAGGCAGGCCTGAGTCGCCTGACCTTCCGAAGGACGAGGTTGCAACAGCTAGTACCGATGAAATGCGAGTCGCTGCCTTCGTCTGCAGCCAGTGTAGGAAGGCACTGCAGTGGTCATCCTCAAGACTAGTGGCCTGTGAAATCCAATTATCAGAAATACTACATGAGCAATGAGGAGACGAATCAAATCGCGCCGGGTGGAAATTGGAATGTGGGGGGGATTAGATTAGAAACGCTAGTTAGCTCGACAACTCAGTTCACCTGGGACTGGGACCTCGACCTGGAGACGGCGGCAGAGCGGGGAAGGAGACGACGAGGGACACCCACCACAGCCCCACCAAGGCGAGACGCGACGCCGCACAACAACCTGGTTCCCACCGCCATCAGGAACCTGGCCTGTGAGTGAAATTTCAAAGAGGCGAGCGGGCGGAGGAGTGACGACGGATCTGTGATTTGAATCTGCTTTAATAGGCCAATATATAGATAGATAGATAATAATAATATTTCTGTCAAAAAAGATAGATAATAATAATTAAATTAATTAATTAAAGACTTGGACATATATCAAAATTTTTGAATTTATATTATTATTATTATTTAATAATTAAGTTAAGAATAATATGTTGTGATATAAATTTGATAATGTTAGATTTATAATTAAATATGATATCCAATAATCATAAAGTTTACGGTAATGCTCCTTGTTGGAGCGTCCGACCGACGTCGGACGAGAGGCGTTGATGGGCCTCTTGTAGGTTTGGCCCATCTATTCCCCCATAACGGCTCGTTCGGACATCTCCGTTTTCCCAAATCGGCCGCCTGTGCCGCATCGTTTCATTTCGCGTGCGTTTCCCCAACACCGGGGTTTCTGCTCGGGCGGGAGGATTCCGTGCCCGATTTGCCACCGTCGCCTACACGTTCGGGGTCGCCATACACCTCCGCAGCGTCGCCATCCCCCGTCGAGGTGATTGCCGTTCGGCGTCTTCTTCGCGTCCGCGCGCGCCTGCTGCTCGCATAGCCATCCCCCGTCAAGGTGGTTGCCGCCTTGGTTTTGGACGCCGGTCACGGTAAGTCGCGTCACGCCCTCCTCTCTTATGCCCTATTGCTTAGCAGCGTTGATTTGCCGCTCAATCTAACCACGATTTTTGGTCCCGCCGTTGAGATGGCGGGGCGCTAGGTTAGTTGTTGTCGCACCCTCTTCTACTAGGGCGGCGCAAGCGCCGGATTCTGGGGCTCCTTGAGCTCAATCCTCGAGCTCGATTCGTTTAAGAGGCGCCTTGTTTTGCCGCTCAATCCTCGAGCTTGATTCGTTTCCTGTTGTTGAGACATAATAGATGTTGTTGATTCTAGCGATGGACCCTATTCTGTCATAGCTGACGATGTTGATGTTTGTGGTTGTGTCGCTGGGGAGCCTCTGTGTTTTCATGACCATGGTTTCTACGAGGTCGGCTTCGAAGGTCAAGCCACCCCGGAGGATTCATCGGGCACCAACACGGCTCTAATGATGACGATTTTGACATGGAATCTTTTGAATTGCGTCCCCTCGTGATGCGGCGCCACCAAGCCCAAGCCACGTACCCATGCAACAATCTGGTCCTTCAAAGATTGTTGGTTCGCCGTCGAGGAGGACCACAAACAAGCACTAGGGTGATCCTTCTTCAAGCACAAGAGCTATGAATTCACCCGTCAGAAAGTCTGTATTGAAGGCGAAGTCCTCCATCAGAAAGATGAAGGCTCCTCTTCATGGTATGGATGTTAGAGCAACTCCAACGATTCGGTAATGAGTTTGGCATTCTTTGTTTTTGCCAAAAATTCTAAAATGATGCTCCAACAGTTTGGCAAATGGGTTTGACATTTTAGTGAGTTTGGCAAAACTAGACCCTCCTTTGGCATTTTAGTGAGTGTTGGGAGTTTTGGCATTCGCGGTCTCCCCATCGGTGGTTTCTCTCCCGCGTGCATGGACTCTTCACCTGCTGTCGGGGCGTATCCGGGACGTTGTTCTTGCTCGGGCCTTCGAGGCCGGGAGCCACCGTGGACGGAAGAGTAAATGAGACACCGTCGGCCGACATGGTGCTTTGCTCGCTACCGGCTACCCCCACCGACATCGTGCATGTACGGTTGTGAATCTCGATGGGGAGACCAATTTTAAGACGAGGTACGCCAAGCGGGAGACACAGGTCATATTCTCCCGAGAATGGTGGTGTCGGTGGCATCCCGCATTGCGAGCGCCCAACAAGAACATTTACGAGTTCCGTGCAAATCTCATGATTGATGGCAAGCGTGTCTCGCTTGGGCCATCCAACATTGTGCTTCGCGGTTGTGAACTCAAGAACACCAACCTTTCCCGCCATGGTCGTGTAGACTTGTAGTGATAGTGATCGATATATGGGAATATGGTGCCGTCGTGTGCATGCAGGAAGGCACTAATCTTCTTCTGGCCGCAGACAAGGAAAGAACGTGCGACGCAAGCCCAACTACCGGTCCCTCCCCGGCCCTACCTTTCTCATTTGCCAAACCAAAATTGCCAAACTATTGGAGAAGCATTTTTTTTGACTTGGCATTTAGATTTGAGAGTTGGAAAACAAGGAAAATTGTCGGACCGGGTTTTACCAAACTGTTAGAGTTGCTCTTAGCTATTTAATGTGTTGTTTCACCTTTATTTTTTTGAATTGTCTCCAATGTGGTGTGTGCGCATGTTTCATTATGTGCAACTGTTTTTTTTTGGATGGACGTGTGTGCTTATGTCAACTACATTAAGTTATGAACAAATAATCTAAAAAATTTTGCTTTTGCATTTCAAGTGTTTAACCTTTTTTATTTAGATTTCTACATACACAAGCTATTTTTGTGACCATCGTACCATGTTGTTAAATGACTTATGATAGCTTTTACACAATTCAATGTTTGTCGAAGGGAGGGTCGGTATATAAGTACGCCATGGTCCCTATTTGTCTACAAATATGTCTTCTTGCATGTTGATTCATATTTCCCTTACCTAACCGTCATATATCCCTCTTGATCTATGTTAGTATTTGTTAAGCCTACGAAAATATTTATAATAATCCATAAGCGAAACGGATACTAGTGAGCATTTCACCCGGGAGAGGGCTTTAATATCGAATCCACGAGGGGAGGATGATGTGAGGATAATCGAGGAATATAACTAATCTCGAGGCAAAGAGTCAGGAACTGAAGAAAATAAAGAGATAAGGAGATTTCTACAGGTTGTCTAATTCTTATCCTTGTAAGCATATGTTGGTATTGTCTTAAAGGGAAGCACCCAAAGGAAAACATGGACAAAACATGCAATCCTCCCAGCTTATACACCCAACTAGTCTTATAGAGGAGGGTGGATTACAAAGGACTCAACAGACCTGCTGTCACTCCCGCGATTTACCACACGACCGGAATATAAGGTGTCATCACAAGCAACCTCGGCCCTAGGCACCACGCCTAAACCTAAGCTACCCCTCTAATCTATAGGGTCCTATAGATTAAAGTACTCAAACAAGAGTTGTGAACATTAAGAACAATACTAACACTTTAGATAAGATGATTACTTACTCAAACAAGAAGTTGATCCACCATAGAAGTCTCGGGATCAAGTATCAGTGTTAATGGGACTTGATTCCGATGATACAAGATGTAGAGGAGTCACCGACAAGTCCGGTGCTTCCTCGCCAGCCTCTTCCCATCACCAACACTTTAACTCTAGGAACAAGATTAGCTCTAGTCTCTCTCATGAGAACTATGGCTCTAATCTCTTCTTGACTCTTACTTTTGATTAGATCTAATTAGATCTAATCTACTTCTAATTATATGTCTAATCTAATTCTACTTCACTAATCTCTGAGAGAGAGATGATCCTTACATGGGACCCTCTACAACTAAGAGATAATGAGATAGAATGAGTTAGGGTTTCACCCTAGGGTCAGGGGGTCTTCTTATATAGGCCTTGGCGATGAACGGCGACCATTGGATCAAACCGACCCCTTCAATAATCTGTAGATACAACCTCAAGGTGGGTTACAAACCGACCTAGGAAGATGAGAGCGGCGATAAGGGACCACCGCGGCCGGCCTAAAAGGCTCTGCGCCGGGGTAGGTGATCCTCGGGGATCTCCTTCCTCGGTGTCTTCTGGTATGTTCTAGATGTTTTAGTCCACATTTTTGGGTCGAGTCACTTCACGGTCAAGTCTTGTCATCGTATGGGATGTAAATTAGGAACTTTCTCTATTCTTCTCTCGCATTTATGGGTCCAAAGAAAATATATAAATCACCAAAGCTGACGTAAATTATGTTAGTTAAACCCCTATTAATGTTAATATTTATTTTAAGCCCTTATTCATGTTTGTTTTGGTTTGACATTTAGAGTGTGTTCACATGTTTTATTATGTTCTCTTTGTTCATAAGCTTATTATGTTTCTTGTGCAAAGATGATATGTCTACTATTTCAAGCATTTTTCCCAACACTTTTTTTTTTTGTGTGTGCGGAAACTGCTCCAACCAATCCAACATCCGATGATCCTTTTCATACAAGGTTTTTAGTGCAAAGGATTATAAAGTTTTTGCAAAAGCACAAATTCAGTGATGAACATGTTGGATGGATTGAAGATGCAGGTTTAGGTGCTTTACTGTCTATGTCAGATGTTTATGTCCCTGCTAAGCTTGTTCATTAGATGATTAAGCATATAGATCCTGATATGAAGGAGTTTAGGTTGAAGGACAAGGTCATTGTTTTTGACAAGTAGCTTGTGTGCAACATCGTTGCGGTGCCCAGTGGAGCGGAGCCTGTGAAGGAAACTTGTCCTCCAGCTGAATTTGAAGCATTCCTGAAAATTCGTGCGCTTTTTATGGATAAATCTCGGGGGCCGTTTAGAATGTGCAAGGAGGTTTCGATGCGAGCTATAGACAAGGAAACATTTTTGAGAGCTTTCCTTCTCTATGCATTTGGTTCTATGCTATGGTCTAGTACTGATAATGTTGTCCCTACACGGTACTTGCACAGCTTGGCGGATGTCTCTCAAATCAAATCTTTTGATTGGGCTGATCTTGTTCTTGAGGACTTAATGAATGAAATTCGAAAATACCAGAACATCCTTCGTCGTGAAGACCCCCCCCCCTACTTGGCTCATGCCTTATTATTCTTCCAAAGTATGTTTCTTTATACATGTTTTTGCTTTGTTTATTTCCATTCCTTTGTTGTTGTCTTTTTTTTAAAACTACAACCTGTTTTTTGAAACATGTTTCATTTATATCGGTTCTTGTATTGCATTAGATATATATATATGTTTGTTGGGTTCTAACTTTGATTTCTTAAAACTTTCATCCCAAACTTTGAAGTTGTAGAATAATTCAAATGACTTCGACAAGAACAAGATCCAAGACACAAACAGATAGAAGCCTGCGAAGGAAACTTGATGACTTCGCATGAATCGACTTCGCAGAGAAAGAAGAAAGAATAAAAAAAGAGAGCATGAAGCCTCAAGCGTCGTGCGGTTGTAGATGTCAACTTCACGCGCATCTAATGAATATTCAAAACAGAAGAAACTGATGAGGCGAAGATGGCGGAAACAACTTCGCGTTCAAAAACAAGATAGATTTTGAGATTACAAGTTTATATAAATTTTCCATAATTACGAAGTCGGGGGCCCCTATAAATACCCTCTGGCTTCCTTTGTAAAGGTCATGTTGAATGGTCACTTTGTAAACCATATCTCCATCAATAAAGTGTTGGATCGATTATTCTCCCAACATCTTAGCGCCCACCGTTTGTGTGTGTTACAATCTATCTCACGACCACCAAGGACTGTGGCAAGACCACCCAAGAACATGACAACAAGTGCCGATAAAGAAAGAACAACAGAAGACAGAGTATTACAAACAAGCGAAGACAACTTAACAAGAGAAGACATTCCTCGGAATAATGAAAGTGAAGAAGCACGAAGGCTCAAAGAGCTGGAAGAAGAACTCAACAGAAAACAAAAAGAACTTGAAGCTTGCAAAGCTAGAACCAGAGAAAAGACCCTGAAGCAAAGAATAGAGGAAGTTGAAGCAAAGATAAGAAGGTTGAATGAAGAGCTCAACAATCAAGAAGACGAAGTCACAATCACAGATGAACCAAGTTCAGCAAACAAAAATGGTTAAGATAAAGAAAAGCTTGCAATTACATTTGACCCAGAGTCTCCGCTGTCAATATACCTACAAATGGCAAAGTGGTCAAAAGGATTCAAATTCAATGTCATTCCAACCTACGAAGGTGTAACAGATCCAAGACAATTTCTAATGAGCTTCGAGGCTGCAGTTGAGTCAGGGGGAGGCGATGATACAACTCTAGCAAAATCTCTCATAATGGCAATGAAATGATCAGCTAAAAAATGGTACTCTTCGCTCAAACCAAGATCATTAAAAAGCTGGAAACAACTCAGAACAACTTTGCTAGTTGATTTTCAAGGATTCCAGCATACGAGGCCGACAAGCGATGATCTATTTGATATCAAGCAATATCCAAAAGAGCCGGGCGTCGGACGTGGCCAGGCAAAGGGCCAACGTCTGGCGCGTGCTAAGGCCCCTTTTTTTGACCTCTTCATCGGATTTTCCAAGCTTTGTACTTCGTCGATCTTCCTCGGCCTCGTTCTAAAGCAATTTTGACACATCCTTTAACATAAAATGACGTTCCTCCAATTTCAAATGTCAACAAAATGGATTTACAAAAGCCAAATTGAACCACAAACAGTTAGGAACTCATATACTATACCTATACAAGGGGGAAAAGAAAAGGCCCAAGCTGTCATCTTCATGGTCTCAAGTCGATGGATCCTCTCTTTGACTGGCATCAGCCGCCTACCTAGGTTGTCCGCCAACCTGGACCTGGACAACAAAAGGTAAAAGATCCCACAGTAGCAGTGGCACAGCACACAGCGCAGGAAAGCCCCCCAACGGCCCGCCGGCCGTCCGCCACCTCCTCCTCCTCCAGCGATCCGGCGGCCGCGCGGTCTCCCCAGAGCAGAGCAGAGCTCCCCTTGCTTGACCCAACTCATCACCGCAACTGCTTCTTCCCTAGCTTCCCAGACCCAGCCTCCCAGTCGCGTCGCCCGCCATTCAAATCTCTCGCCCCCCGCCGCAAGCGTAAGCCACTGACTGACTTCCGAGCAACCCTAGCTAGCTTAGCTCCGGCCGGCGCGGCGCCCATGGTCTCGCGGGGACTCTTCGGCTGGTCGCCGCCCCACGTCCAGCCGCTCACGCCAGTCTCCGAGACCTCCGAGCCGCCCGAGTCGCCCTCCCCTACGCCGCCGACCTCGGCCTCGGCCTCGGAGGGGACGGCGCTCCGCCGCCTGACGACGACGCCCAACCGCCCCTAGACGATGCCGATGACGACCCCGACCCGCCGCCCGCCGCTGTCCCCTTCAAGCGCCTCTTCGCCTGCGCCGACCGCCTCGACTGGGCGCTCATGGTCGCCGGCAGCCTCGCAGCCGCTGCCCACGGAGTCGCGCTCGTCGTCTACCTCCACCTCTTCGGCAAAGCCATCAACTCACTTCATGCCCATGGGCGGCATACCCACGACCTCTTCCACAATATCAACCAGGCAAATTGCATATGCTCTTCTACCTCCTAATCAAATGGTTCCTTCTTCGTTGAGCTGTTTCCTAATTATGCCCGTTGTTTCCTCTGCAGCACGCTTTGTACTTCCTGTATATAGCCATTGGCGTTTTCTTTGCTGGATGGATAGGTAAGACGAGTTTATACATGCTTGCTTGTCGCTTCCTCACAAGAGTGGAATACCAAATCTCTCATATGTACACAGAGGTTTCGTGCTGGATTTTGACCGGGGAAAGACAGACGGCAGTGATTAGATCAAAGTACGTTCAAGTCCTCTTAAACCAAGACATGAGTTTCTTTGATACATACGGCAACAATGGTGATATTGTCAGTCAAGTGCTCAGTGATGTCTTGCTCATTCAGTCAGCTCTCAGTGAGAAAGTTAGTTCTTGTGCCAAACCTTCCATTCTCATTTGTCTTTTGGTCATATACTGATTGCTTTTCTAACTTGTTGTTTTTAGGTCGGGAACTACATTCACAACATGGCTACATTTTTTGGTGGTCTTGTCATTGGTCTGGTCAACTGCTGGCAAATAGCTTTATTGACACTAGCAACTGGGCCTTTCATCGTTGCTGCAGGAGGAATATCAAACATATTTCTCCACAGGCTTGCAGAAAATATTCAGGATGCTTATGGTGAAGCTGCAAGCATTGCTGAACAGGTGTGTGGCACACCTGATTTTGGAATTTACTCAAATCAAGTCTGAATGCTAATTTCCCATGAAAAAGTTTTGAAACGAGGATAAACTATTAAGATAGATTGAAAATATTTTTCAAAACTGTCATTATTTTTCAATGAAGAGCGCATTTGGACTGAATGTAATTCTTACTGCTATCTACATTTTCTCCATGAAACTAGTTAAGGTTGGGACACGATATTGGCAAGTTAAAATGTATTTTAAAAAAGCAATCTTTATTCAGTTAACAGGATTTGCATAATCAGTTATGAAGATTGGACCAGATGAAGATCTTATCTAATATCTATTATTAAATTATCCGCCAAGCTACTCCTATATGTATGGTCGCATAGTTAGTAAGACTTGAGGATCTGTTTAACTTCCTTGTAGGGGTGTATCATTAGGCTAGGTTCCTCAGAAGATATTCTCTTGAATTCTGAAAGCGCCACAAGACAAGGGTACAGAAACAAAATAAAAGTTTTTTTTTGGATAATGTCTACATGGAGCACCTAGGCCTTGAAAACTTGCAGACTTATCTTAATCCAGGCAATGAATTAGTACATTATTTTCAGATAGGAAAATCCACTGTTTCTGTTCTACTGGTTTACTGGAAGCTCAAAAATAAACTAAGCATCAGTGCTTGTTTTGCAGGCAATCTTGTACATTAGGACCTTGTATTCCTTCACAAATGAGACCCTTGCAAAATATTCTTATGCTACTTCACTTCAAGCAACACTGCGCTATGGAATCCTTATAAGTTTGGTGCAAGGTCTTGGTCTTGGATTTACATATGGCCTTGCCATATGTTCTTGTGCCTTACAACTGTGGGTTGGGAGGTTCCTTATCTCTCATGGAAGAGCTAATGGCGGTGAAGTTGTAGTAGCACTGTTTGCTATTATCTTGAGTGGACTGTAAGCATGTAGCATTTAAGAGTTTGTTTTTAGTTAAACTTAAATGTCACCCTAATATTCATCAAAGCTTTGAATTCATTGTAGTGGACTTAATCAAGCAGCAACAAATTTCTATTCCTTTGAGCAAGGACGTATAGCTGCATACAGACTATACGAAATGATAAGCCGTTCAACATCTACTGTGAATCAGGATGGCCGTACCTTGTCTTCAGTGCAAGGAAACATCGAGTTCCGCAATGTCTACTTCAGTTATTTGTCCCGCCCTGAAATCCCCATCTTAAGTGGATTCTACCTTACTGTACCTGCTAGGAAAACTGTTGCTCTTGTTGGCAGAAATGGTTCAGGAAAAAGCAGCATAATTCCTCTAATGGAACGCTTCTATGACCCAACCTTAGGTATTATAGTTGCCATCTATTAGTACGTACTAGTATTTATTTTTACATCAATTATGGTTTATTATTACCTGTGGGGCTGTGCTTATATGTTACAGGTGAAGTGCTTTTGGATGGGGAGAACATAAAGAATTTGAAGCTAGAGTGGTTAAGAAGCCAAATAGGACTTGTTACTCAAGAACCAGCTTTGTTGAGCTTAAGCATCATGGAAAATATTGCATATGGTAGATCTGCCACAACTGACCAAATTGAAGAGGCAGCCAAAACAGCTCACGTGCATGCTTTCATCAGTTCACTAGAAAAAGGATATGAAACACAGGTTCTATACCTGATATATCATAGTTGTCTATTGAATTGCGCTTTTTTAACAGCCGTAACATGTTTATTTGATTAAAACTAAATATGACATAGGTTGGTCGGGCTGGCCTTTCTCTGACAGAAGAACAAAAGATAAAGCTTTCCATTGCTCGTGCTGTGCTCTCAAATCCATCAATTCTTCTACTGGATGAGGTCACTGGTGCTCTTGATTTTGAGGCTGAGAAAGCAGTCCAGGAAGCACTAGACATTCTAATGCTTGGGAGGTCTACCATCATCATAGCTCGGCGCCTCGGTCTTATCAGGAATGCTGATTATATAGCAGTAATGGAGGAAGGCCAACTTGTTGAGATGGGGACACATGAAGAATTGTTAAACCTTGATGGTCTTTATGCAGAACTTCTTAGGTGTGAAGAAGCCGCAAAACTTCCAAAGAGGTTTGTCAATCCATCCTCTTGCAAGCAGCAACTTGCTGATTCCTTAGCTCTGTTTTTTGGTTTTCAGTCAGAAAGAGGCCAACTTTCTTGATTCTCTCTGCCAATAGCTGATGCCTTTGCTTAGTGTAATTTTCAATGCCAATGCAGGCATATACTAAAAGAAAATCTGCTTAACTGGCATCATCAGTTTTCAACTACCTTATTTGCTCTACCTTAGTGGTTCAAATATTTCAATCATGCTCTTGTTTTACTTTATTTTTCTTCAGGTACCTTGTCATATGATGGTTGACTTGTTCTTTGTTTTATGATATGATGTACCTTCCTCATTTAAACCATTGCAATCTTTGAGTTTATGATTACCTAGCAAATGTGGTAACTTCATTACCACTATTGCTATTTTATTTTTATTATTCATGCTAAACTAGATGTATGGTTTGGTGTGGATAATCTATATACTTTAATTATCTGTGCATTTGCTTTTATTTAATTGTTATTTGTGACCTTCATTAGCCTGCCTACAGCGACTTTGCTTAGAATTTAATGGCTTTGTTGCAACTGACCTGCATTTGAACTCACGTTTACACAAGCATCAGGGTTGAGTAGTTTGTGTGAAACATTATGTCTAAATGGTCAGTAAAGCTTGTAAAAGTGCTGTTAGCTTCTAATATATACTCACAAATTGCACGGTTAGGGCCACTTTAACTATTATTATTCTATTTTATGTTGGCTTCGATGTAATTCAGCTCTTTAGATGCACCTCTTTTACATAGCTACATTAAATGGGAATTAATATTTTGTTTTATTGATTCACTGATGGGACCTAAGTTTTTTCTGGGCTAATTGAGACAATTTTCCCTCCTAAACTGTTTCAGAACACCAATAAGAAATTATAAAGAGCCAAGCTCCTTCCAAATTGAAAGGGATTCGTCAGCAAGTCACAGCTTTCAAGAATCATCTTCTCCAAAGATGTCAAAATCACCATCACTTCAGAAAACACATGGCTTTCTCACATTCCGGACTTCAGATGCCAATCATAACTCACATGAATCACCAAATATTCAAAGCCCCCCTTCAGAGCAAATGGCAGAAGCCAGACTACCAATGGTTGCTTCTGAGAGAGCTCCATCCATCAAAAGGCAGGACAGTTTTGAAATGAAATTGCCTGATCTCCCCAAAATTGATGTCCCGCTTCACCGACAGTCCTCAAATACATCAGACCCAGAATCTCCAATATCTCCATTATTGACTTCTGATCCGAAAAATGAGCGCTCCCACTCAAAAACTTTCAGCCGACCTCTCGACATATTCGATAGTTTTCATGCTGAGGATTCCAAGCAGCAGCACACAAAAGCACCATCCTTTTGGAGGCTTGCAGAGCTTAGTCTTGCAGAATATTTTTATGCTCTGTTAGGAAGTGCTGGGGCTGCTTGTTTTGGTTCATTTAACCCGCTTCTTGCTTACACAATATCTCTAATAGTAGTGGCCTACTACAAGATAGGGGTCCGTGATGTACATGCTGAAGTGAATAAGTACTGCTCATTCATTGTTGGCATGGGTATAATTACTGTACTAGCCAACTTCTTGCAGCACTTCTACTTTGGTATAATGGGAGAAAAAATGACAGAGCGTGTCAGAAGGATGATGTTTTCAGGTATGTCTGTCTTTTCCTTTGTTTTACTTTTGTATGTAGTCCCGTAGTTGATGGTGCAACCTCACCTCTTATAAACTATCTAGTTCAACATCCATAAATAAAGCACATATTCATGAGTATCTAACACAACACATAATGCTGCTAAGTTCTATCGTGTATAGATTATAGTAAAACCGATGTTGAAATATCAGGCTTCTCACATCCTGTTTACTCTATTCCAGCAATTCTGCGCAATGAAGTTGGTTGGTTTGATGATGAAGAAAATAGTGCAGACATACTATCAATGAGACTTGCAAATGATGCAACATTTGTCCGTGCTGCTTTCAGTAACAGACTTTCTATATTCATTCAGGATACATCAGCCATTCTTGTTGCACTTCTTCTTGGTATGTTACTACAATGGCGTGTTGCTCTTGTTGCATTGGCAACGTTACCCATCCTTATCATTTCTGCGGTTGCACAGGTTAGCTCTCATCCATTTCAACCTCTAACATAATTTTGCTATGATTCCTCTACATATTTTTTTTGAGGAAAACAGGAGGGGGGAACCCCTACTGTGTTTTATTAAAAAAACCAACAGAACAGTAAGGTGTAATTTTGCTATGATTCCTCTACATATTAAGGTGTATTATATGGAAGTAAGTCTTTCCTTACCTGTATGGATGTATTTTATTACGAGTCTCTCTCTCTCTCTCTTTTTTTGAAGTATGCATTTTATGGAACTTAATGTGAATAGCATCAAAACTTTTTTTTTTCTCGTACATGCAGGAGAGCTGCACATCTTTATATTGTAGAGAAGAAATAACTGTCCCTCACAACCACCTTCTCATCTCAGCTATGAGACAAGGAAGGGTCATTGTACATCACAAGTCAAAATCCTGAAACAGAAATGAAAAAAAAAAAAACCCGGCTTCCGACCTCGACTAATTAAACTAGTCATGTAGCCTGCGCCATTAGAGATACACTTGTTCTTTCGAATCCAGAGAATCCAAGCACCCAAAAACACAGCACTATTAAACCCCTTTCTTTTGGCCTTATTAATCCTTTGATTTGTCTTATCAGTCCTTTGAATAGCATCAAAACTTAATCTTGCACTTAGTAGGCTGAGTTAAGGTCACTGTGACAGGTCTGCCAGTACCTTTTGTGCTTCTAAATAACTCTGAAGAAAGTGAGACTTCTAAAAAACTTGACCTGCGGGTTTTTTAGACCTTCTCCCAAACAACTTAGAAGGTCAAGTTTATTCCTGATAAGAAGACCTTCTCACGCAGGCCGAGAAAAGGCCAAGAAAAGCCCTGAACCCCCATCCCACCCTTACACAGTGGAATAAACTGAAAAATATTTGATGGCATGCAATTGTTTTAATATTTGCTTCAAAAATCTTAGCGAACTTCCTTGTCGAATTGCTTGATTGGGCTCACACTTGGGTTGCTCTTCTGCAGAAAATGTGGCTTTCTGGCTTTTCTAGAGGAATCCAGGAGATGCACAGGAAAGCTTCTTTGGTTCTTGAAGATGCTGTGAGGAATATCTATACTGTGGTGGCATTTTGCGCTGGTAACAAAATAATGGAACTTTATAGATTGCAGCTTGGTAATATTCTCAAGAAAAGCTTTATTCATGGGATGGGCATTGGTTTTGCCTTTGGTTTCTCTCAGTTCCTTCTTTTCGCATGCAATGCACTTCTGTTGTGGTATACAGCCACTGCTGTGAAGCATGGACATCTGAGTCTCATAACCGCTGTCAAGGAGTACATTGTCTTCTCTTTTGCGACTTTCGCACTGGTGGAACCATTTGGCCTTGCCCCTTATATACTTAAACGCCGGAAATCCCTGGCATCAGTATTTGAAATTATTGATCGTGTACCCAAGATTGATCCAGATGATGCCAGCGGCCTGAAACCCCCTAACGTGTACGGGAGCATTGAATTCAGGGGTGTTGATTTTTGCTACCCTACGCGCCCTGAGATGATGGTTCTGAGTAATTTTAGCCTCAGAGTGAATGGAGGGCAAACTGTTGCTGTAGTAGGTGTATCAGGATCCGGGAAGAGCACGATAATTTCTTTGATCGAGAGGTTCTATGATCCAACTGCTGGGCAAGTTTTGTTGGATGGCCGTGATTTGAAGTTGTTCAACTTGAGATGGCTGCGGAGCCACATGGGGTTGGTTCCTCAGGATCCTGTTATATTTTCGACAACCATAAGAGAGAACATAATATATGCAAGGCACAATGCAACTGAATCTGAGATGAAAGAAGCTGCCAGGATTGCAAATGCCCATCATTTCATCAGTAGCCTGCCTCATGGTTATGATACACATGTGGGAATGCGCGGGGTGGATTTGACTCCTGGGCAGAAGCAGCGCATTGCCATTGCTCGTGTGGTGTTAAAGAATGCGCCCATTCTGCTGCTTGACGAGGCCAGCTCCGCTATTGAATCTGAGTCGAGTAGGGTGGTCCAGGAAGCCCTCGACACATTGATCATGGGGAACAAAACAACGATTCTGATTGCGCACAGGGCAGCGATGATGAAGCATGTGGATAGCATCGTTGTGTTAAATGGTGGTAGGATTGTTGAGCAGGGAAGTCATGATTCGTTGGTGCAGTTGAATGGTCTGTATGTGAAGTTGATGCAGCCTCATTTTAGCAAAGGGTTCCGCCAGCGTAGACTAATATAGCGGGTCTGGTAGTAGATGATATACATTAGCCTGCCCGTGGAGCTAAGCTAATCAGCTCTGCTTGACTGACCAGATGTGCTATGGCCCTTTTTTTTTTTGGTAATCATCACTAATTCATTTCTTTTCTTTTCTTTTTTGTATTTGATGATCATGAGCCTGTGAGGTTGTTAGGTGTAGTTCTGGTTACTTCATTTTATTTTCTTTTATTTTGCGGGAGTACTCTCCTACATTCTTGCTGATGTGAGGTGGAACTGGAAGTGTAATTGTAATCAGAGCAGTGGAGGAGAAAGCAGGTATTGTTAACTGTCTACTTAGTAAGCATGTTGGTCCTAGGAGATGGATGGTTTTGTGGTAGGCAGCCCTAGGACATTGTAACCTCTTGTGATTGTTACATGCAGAAAATTCAACTACATTTTCCCATTTACAATATTTTTTTTTTCTAGTGTGGAATGAAACACTAAGAAGATTGTTGCGCTGTGCTTGCTTAACTCTATACAATTTAAATTAAATTATTATTAAGCCGTGAAGCAGCTCGAACACAGATACTGTACTACTGTAATCTTCTTCTTCTTCTTATCGATTTGTGCACCAAAGGAAGAAGGCACACCAGCGTGGCCACGTCGCAGGCCACCCTCGGCCGTCCGATCGGCCGGACGAACGGCTCAGATCAGGCAAGTCCCGACCATTTTAAAAAAAGCCCTTGAACTCTAGCGAAATATAACCCGCAGTCCATCTTTCTCTCCCAGTCGTTTTTGTAACAATGCCCTCAACTTTTGCTGAAATCAACCCGCAGTCCAGACCGGCATGCCTTCTCACTTGGGCTGACTTTCCTACTAAATGGGCCTAGGCCGAATACAGCTCAAAGCAGGTTTCCTTTTCTATAAATCTTTTTTCTTTTACGAACAAAGTTTGTGAAACTGTGAAATTACATAATAAATCAAAGGAAAATCATAAAATAAAAAATCAAACCATTTTTGAATCCTCATAAATAAATCTATGCAAAAAAATGGATCCATAATAGAGCATGTTTAAGTACAAACTTTTAACTGAACATTTTTGCCACTCCTCATGAGAAAATAACATCATGTTAAGCTTCCATTTATACCGGCTACTTCTTTTTAATAAATACTTTTAACCCTTTTTGCTCAAAAAAAAATGTGATAGTTCCGTTTCAACAACAAAAGCAAAATATTACTTACTACATTCATATAGTTAAACTAACAAATAGCTAACCTCAATACTTATCCAATCACCCTAACCCAACACACTTCACATTATTACCAATCATATAAAAAATGATATGATAGTTCCATTTAAAAACCAAAGAAAAACATATAAATAAAATACCTTCATCATGATGCCTCCAAAATATATATACACTAAAACAAAACTTATCTAAGTAGATTATAAACATTTATACTGTAAAAAAAAAAACAAAGCCTATGTTGAATACAATATTAATAATTCTTGAATTCAATTCACAACAAATAATTATTTACAATGGAAAATATCACACGGGTCCTAAAATATCACAAGCGGCAAAATGTGCAAAGCCGACGACCTAGTAGTAATAACTGGGCCAAAACCAGAAGGGGAGGTAGGAGGCAACACCGTCACCAAGCAAACAAGAAACTTGGGGGCAGCGGATGCGGGATCCATCTATCTGACGGACGGGGGTCTATATCAATGTGCTCGACTCGACTCTTTCCTTCCCTTCCCTTTGGCGAGGGAGGAGAGCAGGAATTTGGTGGAGGGGGAGGGAAAGGAAGATGGATCCGCCCAACCCCCTAACCCCAGCCCCAGCCCCACCGATGATGCCCCGTCGCCCCCAGCCGAATCCGCAGCCAAGCTCGCCGCCCTCTCCCTTCGCGGCACCAGGGACCTCCCCCCGGACTTCCACACCGCCGAGATCCACGACCTTGACGACGACGACGAGGGCTACCTCACCGCCGCGTCCAGAGGCGGCAGCAGCACCTCCGCGTGGAAGGAGGCGCCCGAGGGCCTCCACGACGATGACAAGGATGGGGACGACGTCTCCCAGTCCCAGCCCAGCCCCAGCAGCAGCGGATACGCCGGCGAGCGCGGAAGCAGCCTCGATGACGACGCCGACGCCGACCCCGACCCCGAACCCGAACCCGCCCAGGATTGGCCGCGCGACAAGAAGCACCTCCACGAGGTGAGCTCTTCTCTCGTCAACCCCCATCACTCGGACTTTGCATCAAGTGGCAGTGGGTCACCGCTCTCGTGTTTCAGGACGACGCTTCATCTTCCTGGAGGAAGAGGAAAAAACATTTCTTCATCCTGAGCAATTCTGGCAAGCCAATATATTCCAGGTACAGCATGGATTAAATCAGTGACGCTAATGCACATTTCCCCAACCAACCGAAACCGCTGTTTGCAACTTTCAGGTATGGGGATGAGCACAAGCTAGCTGGATTTTCTGCTACCTTGCAAGCAATCATTTCCTTTGTTGAGAACAGGTACATATATATAAGCCCATGGCCTTGCGTTTGTTATACATGTGACCTTACTTTTCTGGCATTCTTTAAATCTGTCTCACCTTATTTCCTCTCATTCCAGTGGTGACCATATCAGATTTGTGAGAGCTGGCAAACATCAGGTACGCTTGCCTTCCTTGGCACATAGTGTCATAGTATATCTTACTATAGATTTTGAGACATGCTTTATTCCTCCGAGACGAGTAACTAATGTTACACGCTACTAAGTTCTTTACCTCTGTCTTTCAGATTGTTTTCCTTGTGAAGGGGCCAATATATTTAGTCTGTATAAGCTGCACGGAAGAATCATATGAAGGATTGAGGGGGCAACTAGAGCTCATGTATGGTCAGGTGCTTCCGCTGCTGCATTCGTCTCTTGATACTATTATATTTCTATATTTATGGACTTTTAGCCTGGCTAAAATATGCCTTCTCCTCTCTATACTGATATGTCTCGGAAAACATGACTTTGCAGTTGTTGCTTATTTTGACAAAGTCAGTCAATAGGTGCTTTGAGAAGAATCCCAGATTTGATATGGCAACATTGCTTGGTGGCACGGATGCAGTTTTCCTATCTCTTATACATGCATTCAGCTGGTCAGTCCATTTTTTCCTTTGCTTGGGACTCATTTTATTGTTATGTGACAACTGTTTGGACGTTTAGCACTCACTGGGAGTCTCATCAAAACAACTGTACAGGAATCCTGCGACTTTTCTTCATGCCTACACATGCCTTCCTCTTGCTCAGTCAACAAGGCAGGCAGCTAGTGCAGTTTTGCAGGATGTTGCTGATTCAGGGGTTCTGTTTGCGCTATTGATGTGTCAGCACAAGGTTTGCCCAACTTGATGACAGCTTGCACTGTGATACTAATTATATGAGGCTTGATAACCTCAAATTAAGTGTTAAAGTTCATTCTTTATCAAATCCTGACACTTGGTTGATATAAAGCAAGTTTCCATAATAGCTATTTATCAACACACTTTATGTTCCACTTGCACCTTCAACAGGTTCATACATAGGTGTGTTTCTATTTGTACTGTGAATCTTTGTTTATAGTTATCTGTGAACACACTTTAGGTTCTATTGAGTTGCATGCACCGACCAGTTGAACCCAAAAGCTTAAGCTGATGGGGAGAGGTGGGCAATTCACTTATATTCCAACAGGTTCCACACACATCCTAGAGGTGCATACATCTATGCACTTATTTTCTTCCAGTTATCCCATGCTGATTTGTCCTTTAGATGTATCTGTGCTAAAGTTCTCTGAACTTCTGTGTAAGGCTTGCTACATGTGTAGAAATACAATGGGATTTGATATCTCTTGTCTCTCGACTCAAATTAATAACTTGTGCAAGGTGAATGGATTAGGATTATGCTCTTGCTCATACTACCACTGGTTACTATGTTTAGGAAGTTTCCTTTTTCGTTCCCTAGTTCTGTTTTTTAAATGTTTCTTATATATCGTTCTTGATTATTTTCAGGTTATTAGTCTTGTTGGAGCACAAAAGGCAACTTTGCATCCTGATGATATTTTATTACTTGCGAATTTCATTCTGTCCTCCGAATCTTTTAGGTAATCATGACATACTCTGTAATGAAGGATTTTAACCTTGAAGAATGTTCTTACAGTTTGTCTTTTTATGCAGAACTTCAGAGTCTTTTGTACCAATATGTTTGCCAAGATACAATCCTATGGCCTACTTGCATGCTTATGTTCATTTTTTTGACGTGAGTGAAATTTATACATGTAAATTGATTTACCGTTCTTATCAGCAAGAGATACATTGCTAACAAGAATAGGTACATTAGAGGTTTATGTTTTTCATTAATACAATGAAGACAACTGAGTTTTTTTTTTTTTTAATTACTTGGGTGTCATCTCGAGCTTATGCAGAGACATTTTGAATTTCATAGTCCCATGCTACCTTGACCTTTATTGTTTTTGCTGAACTCTAGCTTAGAAATGTTCAATACTGAATGCTGACTGATGACATATTAGGTGATTTTTCGTGAATACCTTGACTTCAGGGGCACTCTTCATCTATACCGCCAACACAGGCTAGCCAATGACACTTGGGGTCTGGTTCTACATGTGCGTGTTTTTACTGGAGTTCGAGGGAAATTGGGGATGGTATTGGCAGTGAGGAGATGATACTTTGAAAATAAAAGAATACAGGGACTAAGGTAGATAACTAAATCAATTTGTTGAGGATCGAACAAGCAGTAGACTACAGATAAGAGCACGTTGAGACTTTTCTCACCCTGTTTTAGTGCACAGGGTATTGGACAAAAATTTAGGAGTAACTAGGAATTTGACCACAGCCATTCGTATGCACAATCTCTCTTTTCATTGGACAAAAATGTAGGAGTAACTAGGAGTTTGACCACTGCTATTCGTATGCTCAATCTCTCTTTTCATAAATAATATCTGGATTCTGGTATAGAGGCTAAAAGCATTGCAGCTTAATGTGGGTCTCTTCTTGACAGGAACATACATATGTGACTTTGCTTACTACACGATCAGATGCCTTTTATGATCTCAAAGATTCCAGGTGAGCTAGCCAATAAATGACTAAGCATGATTTGGATGTGGCGAGGTGTCTGATTTGTGCCACCAACTGACATAGCTTATACTTTTGTGAACATTGTCTAGGGCCCACATTCAAAATGTTCTCTTGAAGTCAAATGTCCTCATTGAAGTCCAAAGATCTTTACATGAGAATGCATTGCGTGTTGAGGATCTCCCAACTGACCCGTCTTCTCAACCTGCATCACACCCTCCAGAGAGTTCACAAGCTTTGTCTTCTGAAATGGCAATTGGAGGACCAGGTGGACTCTGGCATTTTATATATAAAAGCATTTACCTTGACCAGTTTGTGTCATCAGAATTTCCCTCACCCATAAGTAATAAAAAGCAGCAGAAGAGGTATGAATATTGACGCTACTACACATTCACTTCTATAATAGTGATTCTTCTTTGTCTGACAATCTCATATCTGCAGATTGTACAAAGCTTACCAAAAATTGTATGTATCCATGCATGATAAAACAACTGGTCCACACAAAACTCAATTCCGAAGAGATGAGGATTATGGTAAGTTGATTGTAACACCCACAAAATACTCAAGCCCCACTATTTGGAAGCACTAGCAACGAAATACTTCTTTTACTATGGAAAGTTGTGATTCATTTTTTAGTAAATTTGGATGCTCATTTATTCTAGAAAGCGTACACATCCCATTAGCTGCTCTTTCAAAACCACCAGGATTCTGGTATATACTCATCAAGGTCAGGTAAACCATGACAATATTCCATACTTGCATAGTGACTTAACTGGACAAATCTGACTGAACTGTGCAGTACACATGTGGTAATGTAACATCACAGGAGCACTGGGTGCATCTGTTAGTGTCAGTGTCTGCATATAGGAAAAAAAAAGGGGGGGTGGGGCTGATGTATAGTTGCAGAAGTTTGCAATATACATTCTAGTTTTCAAGGTGCTGTTCATTTCTGTGCTGGAGCTTGTTATCTCAGATAATGGTAAGAATGGCCCACTAGAATTGCATGGTTCCTCCTGTTCATCTGTATCTGCTTAGATATCAAATGCTAGGTAATATGACACAGAGAAATAATTTATTATAGCAAGCATCCTCTATCACAAGAGTGCAGTACATTCCATGTCAAATTCGCTTGCTGTATTGAGTTTCATAATCATCTTGGTACTTAATGTGACAAGCTGTTAATTTACCTTTTACCTTTCTTGCAGTTCTGTTTTGCTGGATAACCCAGGATTTTGAACTATATGCAGCTTTTAATCCACTGGCTGATAAGGTCAGTGCATGTACATTCAGTTGCTGATGCTGAGGGTGTTTTTCTTTGGGAAAATATCTGGTGGAAACCACATCTTAGGTGGAAACATAGAAACCAATTCAAAAGGTCATATCTAGGTTGTTTCAAAAAATTTGAAATTTGACACACGCATAGTGCATACAGATATGTACTCATATAGAAAAGTTGGGATGTAAACTCAAACTAGAAAAATTCATACGAAAATGGCAAATTTCAGGTTCAAGTGATTTGTTTTTTTTGTATGAACTTTTAAAACTTTGTTTGCATCCCAACTTTTTATATATGAGTACATATTTGTATGCACTTTGCATCCCAACAAATTTCAAAATTTTTGAAACAGCCTAGATATGACTTTTTGAATTGGGGCAAAAGATGGGTTTCCACCATATATTTTCCCTTTTTTCTTTAATATTCAATAGCACAAGACAGATGCTTTGTGTAGGGCTGAGGGCGAATGGGTTAATGCAGTTATCATGATTGTATAGGGATAATGATATAACTTGGACTGTACTTGTTTGCAGACTCAAGCCATCAAGATGTGCAATAGAGTATGCCAATGGGTGAGGGATTTAGAAAATGAGATATTCGTGTATGGAGAAAGCGCCCTTTCCTGGTGATATATTGTCCTGTGTGTAAGTTGATATGTTTATGTTACATTTTGAATTGAAAGTTTTTGATGGTTGATGTACTTGTACCAACACAGGCAGTACCACCGTTGTTTGGGAGGTATATGAGGGGCTGGGTTTGTCACACTTTGATATTTTCTCAGGAGAGGTGCTCTTTTTGGTTTTTGATGTGAATGATGAATTGGAGTCTTTTCTTATTATTATTTTTACTACTATGTCTAGGGCGCCATTACCTAAGTATCTGTTTGTAGCAGCACGTATTCTCTGCGCCATTTCCTACATGCAGCACATTGACAGTCCTTGTTTGCGACTCGTTTGAACAGTGTTACTTAAGTTAAAAGGACATCTCAACAAAACTTCAAACTCGGAGAGAGAGACGTCTGCCCTGCTCGTTATGACAGTGTTGGTTGGCAGATAACTGCAGGAACCAACGACAGCCGAATAGTTCCAGGCCTCGAGTCGCGTTGCTGAATACACTCTATCTCAATCCACATCCTCTTCTGTAATGTAAACAAGAGACGAAGGTGGTGAGGTGAGGTGGAAAGAGGAGATGTAATGTAAACAAGAGACGAAGGTGGTGAGGTGAGGTGGAAAGAGGAGAAAGACGACAAACTAATCCACGTCTGCGGTCGGCGCCCCCACCAGCCGCTAGGAGCTCCTCAACCAATTGTTCCTCCACGTGTCCCATCCGCATTGGCCGGGAGGCCCGCCCTATCATTTTTTTTTTTTTTTTTTTGACAAGAAGCCCTATCATCTTTTATGTGCTGGTATTGTTTGTCTGTGCCTCGGTTGGGTGCTATTGGTGGTGCCGCCATGCCAAGCTGTCATCATCCTACGCCTCTCTAGACAGCATGCAGCAATAGGTTAGTGCCGCCACAACAATAGGGCGTGTTTTGGATGAATTGCTTGCCAGCGTGTTCGCTTGTCGCTTATCTTGTTTCACCTTATTGTCTCTCATATAATACTATTAAATCAGTTAAAATCAGGCTATCAGCCAAAACCAGCCAAAAAATTTAGTATTATGTACTTATTTTGAGACATAGTAACTCCTTTTGTTTTGGGGGAAAAAAAAAACAACCAAATACAGTGGAGACGAGTCCATACATTCTCGATCCCTATCCAGACACTACAGGCAGCCGGCCTTGGACCTTTTTTTGTGTGGCTGCGCGCCTTAGTATTGATTGAATCGGTCGTGTCGTCATGCTGCTGCATGGGCAAATCGATCTCTCCAGCAGCTTCCATGGTCCCCGGCCAGCCTCCAATCCCGGTTCTTGGCCTATATATAGCATAGCAAGTATATAACTGCCTTGCCGCAACCGCAACAGACGCTTGACTATAGCAGCAGCAGCCCTCCTCTCCTGTCCTCTCGATCGGATCGGAATGCCGGTGAGCAGGATCGCCGTGGGCGCTCCGGGCGAGCTGTCCCACCCCGACACCGCCAAGGCCGCCGTTGCCGAGTTCATCTCCATGCTCATCTTCGTCTTCGCCGGCTCAGGATCCGGGATGGCCTTCAGTGAGTGCCTCATGATCGATGCGATGCATGGTGATTTATTTTTCACACAAGACCTAACTAAGCAATGCATGCAACAATTAATTAACCTGCAGGTAAGCTCACGGACGGCGGCGCCACCACACCTTCCGGCCTCATCGCGGCGTCTCTGGCTCACGCCCTGGCCCTCTTCGTGGCCGTGTCGGTGGGTGCCAACATCTCCGGCGGGCACGTGAACCCGGCCGTGACCTTCGGCGCCTTCGTGGGCGGCAACATCAGCCTCCTCAAGGCCGTGGTGTACTGGGTGGCCCAGCTGCTGGGCTCCGTCGTGGCCTGCCTCCTCCTCAAGATCGCCACGGGCGGCGCGGCCGTGGGCGCCTTCTCGCTGTCGGCCGGCGTGGGCGCCTGGAACGCCGTGGTCTTCGAGATCGTCATGACCTTCGGGCTGGTGTACACAGTGTACGCGACGGCCGTGGACCCCAAGAAGGGCGACCTGGGCGTCATCGCGCCCATCGCCATCGGCTTCATCGTGGGCGCCAACATCCTGGCGGGGGGCGCCTTCGACGGCGCCTCCATGAACCCGGCGGTGTCCTTCGGCCCGGCCGTCGTCAGCGGCGTCTGGGAGAACCACTGGGTGTACTGGCTCGGCCCATTCGTGGGCGCGGCCATCGCGGCGCTCGTCTACGACATCATCTTCATCGGACAGCGCCCGCATCACGAGCCGCTGCCCAGCACAGACTACTGATCCATGATATCTCATCCAACGATCATCAAGGAGGGATGTCCATCCAGTCCAGTCCCGTCGTCAACGATCGAATAAGATGGATCGGATCGGATCGGATCGGATCGGAGTCGACGGAGCTGGCCTGGCTGCCGTGCATGCGCTTCTTCTCCATATATCTCTAAATATAATAATAATGATGTCGTCGTCGTTTTGTGTAGTTTTGCTTTCTTGTTGTCCATACAAATTAAATCCCACTACTTTTAATCTGCAAGTTAATGGTATCATCTATCTCCCTTCTTTAACTGGACTCGACGGGATGATCTCGATCACCGGATGGAAATGACTGTTTCTGGATCATTCCTGTGGAACCAGCACATCTATGCGCAGTTCAGTGGTGAGGGGCTACTGATAGAGATGCAACGTCTTTTTCTTTCACACCGACGCTATCTGAGCGTGTGCACATCACTATCGGTAAAACGACGGGGAAGAGAATCTATCTATATAAGTGTAAGATTCCACTAATGTTTAAGTTCAGGTCACTTAAGTTGTTTCATCTTTCTTTATCAGCTTTATTTAATTGCTATATATGTATGGTGTTATTAGCTAGTGCAAATAACTTATTATAGCAAACATGCCCGTGCGATGCAACGGGAGACAAAAAAACTATACACATTTATGCAAAACGATAAAGTGAATGACACATAACTACTTATGCTTTAAGCTTTTAGAATTTATTTTGTGATGATCGTGACATCCATAACATATAGGTTAATGCTGAGAATAAATAACAATGTCCTATTAAGCTTGTATCGAATTATAATACACCTTGTATATTTTTTCATTTCATTGCAAAGTGCGTAATATTTATAAAATAAATATGCCATAAGTCATAACTTTATTTTTTCCATACTACACATGTATTCCTATGACTCAATATCGACCATTGTAGTTTTTTTTGCATCATACCAACCTTCTTTACTTTGTTCCATGTGTAAAGGATTTATCTTTCCGCCAATCGGTATGATAAAAGACCTCTCTTGAATTTTCACACGGTAGTCCTCATAGAAGTTACATAAATCCATTTGTTCAGATTTCTGGTGGACAACAATCTGCCCAAGATTCCGATTCATGTAATAATTAGTATTACTGTTGACTAATCCATATTTTAGTGAAAATAAATTTTGTTTCTAATCACTACATAATAATTGATGAATAGTATGAGTTATGCACGCACCAGGGCTTGTCTTGGGTCAGAACTCAAAACAAGCCAGTGTATTGCATAGTGATCTACATTTTTGTGTTGAGTCTCAGAATTTGGACCCAGACATGCTAGCTCTGTGAACTTTGTCGAACATGGACATGTGGATCTGGTCTTCGTAGTGGAATAGTGTGTATGACGTGACACGTGAGCTCTGAGTAGAGGATGATTGATACTTGGGTTATCATTGTACGAACATGCATGCGCTATTGGATGAAGCCTTCCTAATTTAGCAACGAATTTTAATTAATTACTTTATTGTTGTAGTAGTGTTATTATATATGCAGTATATCGAGACTGCCTGGTAGCCTAGTGATCGAGTGGAATTTTGGTCTAGCTTTTTGCACCGGAGTTGCCATCCAAATTCGATCCTATTTTTTGTCGAGCTTTTTTTTTGTCCTAGTATAATCCGACTGCAGTATTTTTACTGGAGATTTTTGGGTTGGACTTTTCCTCAAACGGCTGTAAAGTTTCAGCCCAGGGTGAAAAAGATCCATAGAGACCCACGTGGATCAAGACATTTTACATCAGGAACCCCGATCTATGTCAAAAACTATTAAGACCCTCCCACCTTTTGCTTCTCTCTAGCACCTTTATATCTAGAACCCTGTACTTTTTAGTATTCTCCTCCCCTCTCCTATAATCTCACGTAGATAACAGTCAAAGCCAAGACCGACTCTGGTACGATACAAAAGGGAGAGGCGGAATAAAATAGCGGTGGAAAAAACGGCAGACGGAAATTTTGGGTCAAGAAATTTTCCCTCTTTATTAGTAGGTATAGATTATTTGGAAGCCCAATGGCAGACTCCAAGCCAATAATACCTCCAGCATATAAATACAGACACAAACCCTAATCTCACCTCACCCTCTCCCCTCCCTCACTTCTCTCTCTCCAGCCACTTCTCTCCACCGCGCTCACCAACATCGCGTGTGCCGGCCGATGGCGGCTCACACCCATGCGCCCTGGGCGGCCAAGTGCCGGCCGACGGATCTCGCAAGAGGGCCTTATAAAAATTGGGCCCACCTAAAGACCTCTCGACAAAATACACCCGATAACTTAAGAAGCCCCGTTGATAACTCATACCGGGATCAACAAAGGAGTAGCTACAACATTACAACATTTGTTACAAAAATATAGATCGAAATTAATAACATTAATTTTACAAAATGTGAGTAAGTTACATTTGAGTAAACTTAACTTTTTTATTAGTAGTAGACTAGAAAGACAAATCTGGATCATGTCGAAGCCCAAACATAACCTTGGTTAACAAAGACGAGTCAACACTTGCAACAAGGGTTAACAAACCCCCAGTACACCTCCTCAAAAAAGAAAAGACTCCAAGGATATCTTCGGCTTAAGGGAAGTAGAGTTAGAAAAGGGGAGTTTGCAAGATTACTACAAGTGGATCCTTACTTTCAATATTTTAGCATAAATTTTATTGAAGCATAATTAAGCTAGATTTGCACTGTTCTATCTCAAACACTTCTTAAACAACACATCTCAACTTATCTCTCGCATCACTTTTCCTTTCATAACCATGAGCAACCTTGTTTCTTCAATTACTACGATGAATGGACGAAGAACGGGGTCTCCATATCCGAAAGCAACGGCGATCCGCGGAATCGATTCAAACCCAAATTCCCTAACCACCGCGACATATGTAGCACTTAAGCTTACATATATCAACCTTCTTTCCGTGGCGAGGCTGCGCCGCCCGAGAGCGGCCCTAATGACAGATGGGGTGGGTACATGCTACTCCCGCCATCTCTCCACTCCCGGTCGTGGTTGCCATTCCCGATTTGGCTCCACCGAGATCCGCTTACCGGAGTATGTGGCTAGTTAGGGTCGACCCGACACGGGGTGACAACCAGCGGCCCGTGCCTTTGCCGAGAAGGCCTCAGCGTACTTATGTTCAAAAAGTCCCGAACTTAACAATCCAAACAACGGACGGTCCTTACACGACCAACACGGGACAAGCACAGATAGGTATCCCGGCTTTCAACCTACGTCCCGTCCGATCTCAAATTCATCACTACCATATTTATTCTCATGAACCACCATCGGGTGTTCTCTTTTTCCATAGCCGGGAGGAACAAAGATAAAACCTATATCTCACGCGATGAAGCCATCATTCGACTTCTACCGACATCTAAGCATTACTAAGCATTTAGAGAAACGACCTACTCATACTAGTAGGATATCATCCGGAATAATCGTTCAAGGTAATCATGCAAAGAACGGTATCAACCAACTCCTACTTAATGCACATTACACTAGTCTTAAGGTGAATAAAGAATTTGTAAAAGCGGAAGGGTTTATGCTCCGGGGCTTGCCCAATTACCAAATTCCAAAGTTGGACCACCCACGCCACTTGACACCAACACCTCGGATGGATACACTTTCTCCAAAGCTCGATCATCACGAATCACATCACCCCTCGTTTACTACACGTAAATGATGATGCATGCTTTAGCATGATGAAGTATAAACATGATGCTTGACGATGCATGAAATGATAAAAACCTCTAAAAAACTTTCCTTCACGATAAAGTTGCAACCTAAACAAAACCAACTTGATGAACTACTCTACAAGATATCATCACCATTGCCTACAAACCATTTGATTGTGGTATGATCCAAGATTCACAAAAGCAAAAATCACACATCAAACCTAAGCTTAAAAAACACTCACCTTCCTAATAAATAAAATTTTTAATTTCAAAATGAACCAAACTTTTTATACAAATAAAAACAGTACCAAATAAAATTTCATGATTTTTGAATAAATATTTTATTTTCTAAAAATCATAGAGGATGCATTTTTAAATTAAAGATTGTATTTTCAAATCATGCAAGAACTACTCAAAATCAAAGTTTCAAAATGGATAGATATACTCATAGAAAGGCTCTACAAAAATTTTTAGAATTTTTGAACAAGTTAAAAATCTTCACTATTCATAATCACGTAAATTGATAAAACGTCATAAAAAAAAAACATAGGTCATTAACTTGTGGAGGATAATTTTTTTAAAATCGTCACTTTTTACGATTAACAACACAAAATTTTGAGGAAAAGAATTCGCGACGGTGAGGTGCCGTCGCGGGCGCGGCTGTTGCCGCCAACGGTTGATCAGTAAAGAAAAGGGAAGAGGACGGGACGCGGGCGAGGTAACTTGCTAATGATGGGCGCCCATTCGCGGTATCAGAGCCAAAAATTCTCCAAAATTTTGAACTGAACTCGAAAAACTCCAAAAGTACCTTGGCCTAAAAACAATTGGATTCGGCCTCTAAATATGATTTTTGAAATGGGGTCAAAAAGGGATAAATTTGAATTCAAAATTACTTTTAAAATTACTCAAAAACTTGAAAAACTTTGTACATATCTTTTGTTCATCAAGAAAAGATCTACAAAGTAGCTTTTGTTTTGTCAAATTTTGCATAGATTTTGAAATATAGAAAAGGGGGTAAAGAAGGGTTAGTTTAGGGTTTTATAATCATTATTTTTGTCCAAACCATGGAAAAAAAATCTAAAAATGAAAATTATTTTTGATTTGATTTTTTGGTTAATTTAATAAAAAATCAAAAATGAATAGTAGTGTGTCTACAAAGAATTCCTATGCAAAAGTAAATTTAATCTAGCTAAAAAGAAATTTAAAAATATTTTTAATAATGAACTAAAAGAAAAGACATCATCTTAATCTTGGATCTTCAACTTTAAAGAAAAACATAGGTCACTAACTTGTGGAGGATAATTTTTGAAACTTAATATACAACACAAAAATTATCGGTTTGATGATTTGAGAAAGTACTAACTTGCTAATGATCCAACATACCTTCGGTGTTTGTCTTCTAGTAATATATGTAACTTCAAAAAATCTAGACAAGTTGTCGCGAGAATTTATGGTTAGTTTTTTATGATCATTTGATGATGGAAAAAAAAGATATAAACATATGAGTTGATTATTTGATGATGGAAAGAAAGATATAAACAACCTTAAGGTCTAAGGGATTAAGAAAACAATAGCAAGGTGGATTCCCCGAATTTAAGGTTAGTTATTTAGTGATCATTTGATGATGGAAAGAAAGATATAAACATATGAGTTGATCATTTGATGATGGAAAGAAAGATATAGACATGTGAGTCATTTAATGAGAATTTCCAACACAAAAACCTTAAGGTCTCAAGGATCAAGAAAGCAATACCCCATGCGTTGCCACAAAAATTATTGATGGTTTGGAATAAGATTATTTATATAAAGGTATAAACAATTATAAGTTAATGTTAGTGGATGGCGTGACATAATGCTAGTGGATGATGTGTCTTGCTTGCATGTAGATTATAATTGCAAATGCTAGTTGACCATAAATGTGACTGTTAGTGGAATGATGAGGTGGATAGTTTGTATGTTGAGAGAATTAGCTAGTGAGGTTGTTAGTGAAATCAATGATGAGGTGGATAGCTTGCATGTTGCGAGAATTAGCTAGTGGGGTTTGTCTATATAGGTGTAGTACATTCTAAGCCATAAGGTTGAAGTAATTGTGGTTTCTAATATGTATGATGTGCCAATTCATCTTGTTTGCACGTGGTCTTTTCGGTTGGTGGTTTTTGTGCCTGATTTGTTGAGAGAGAGAAAAAAAAAATATACCATAGTTGTTAAGCCGACCTGATAGGTTCAAGTGCACATGTTTTTTTTTTTTTTGTTAAAGTCTGATTGATCTTCCTGAGGTATCGTGAAAGTCCAATTGCCTCCCATTGGCGCTAAGTCAGCCAAAACCGACTTAAATGCCTCTCCGGAGGGTAAAGTAGATATGGTTTCAATACTTTGAGGAGCAGACTGATAGTTCGATCAAACTGTTTCCACAGAGGAACCCCTTCCTCTCCAAGCCAACTCCCCCACCGCCGCCTCCTTCTGGCCCCCTCCCTCTCGGCTCCGGCGAGCTCGCCTCGCCGTAGCGGGTAGGGAGGGGACCCTGTCGATGTTTTACGACCGAGAGCCTGCCACGGGGTGAACCGGGCAGTTTGTTCGGGCCTCGACGAACCTGGAGCCCGACGGTTTGTTGCGCAGCTCACATGGAGAGCGGGGTTTTTATACTGGTTCGGGCCCTCGATCAAGGATCGAGTAAAGACCTTTACGTCCAGTCGGCGTGAGCCTGTTTTTGATTGATGGGGTTAGCCGGGAATCGGCTATGAAGCTTATAGTACTTGGTTGTGGCCAAGCTTGTGTTCTGTATGTTCGTGCTCTCCTCTATGAGGTGTTCCTCGGCCGCCTTTTATAGTCCAAGGGGCCAAGGAACTCGCTACGATCCTAGTCGGATACGTAAAAGGGTTGTTCGTAGAGGAAACCAACACCCGAACTCTAAACAAGGTAACCCGACTAGTGTTCTATCCTAGTTACAAATGTAAGTCATCGTAGCTATGCTTTCATTGCCTTACGGGAGTTGTTTGTGGCCTTGGCTTGGATAGAACCATGCGAACAACTTGGTAGAGTTCTTTGGTGATCCTGTATCCACAAGCCCCCCAGCATCTCAAGGTCGAGTCTTGAGAGTTGTCTTGCTCTTTTCAGATGAGGCCTTGATATAGTCTTCAAGATCATCTTACAGAGTGCAATTTTGAAAAAAGTGCACCCGTAGGGTGTAGCCCCCGAGCTTCTTGCTTTTTGGCACAAAGAGCTGGAAGGTCTTTGAGTTCTTCTTCTCCGTCTTCGAGTTCTTCTCGCCGTCGGAGCTCTTCTTTCTTCGAAAGGAGAGCCTTGTTCCGCTAGCCCCCCGAGCATCTCAGATTTGAGTTATGAGAGTCGTGTGCTCTTCTCGGGTGCGTCCTTGATGCGGTCCTCGTTGCCTTTTCTACGGTGTGCACTTTGCTAAAAAAAGTGCACCCGTAGGATGTTGCCCCCGAGCTTCTTGCTTTTTGGCACAAAGAGCTGGAAGGTCTTTGAGTTCTTCTCCTCCGTCTTCGAGTCCTTCTCGTCGTTGGAGCTCTTTTGAAAAAATCCTGTCCCGGGTATCCTGTAGCCCCCGAGCATCTAAGAGCTCTTTTGTGGATTGAGCTTTTAGGGGTTCTTCATTTTACCCGAGATTTTGACTGTTTCTCTTTTTCTGTGTGGGTGTTTTTTTTTGTTGGGCTGTTCTGACGTCTGCCAGGGTTCTTTTGTCTTCTTGGCAGGTTCTTCTTTGCCGACTTGATCTGCTTGTCTGTGTCTTGATCTGTGCTTTGGGATGTTTTCCGCGCTGCTTGCTGACTTTTTGAAGAGTTCTTTTCTTCTTCTGAGTTTTCCGACCGTTGTGTCAGTCTGTTGCACTGTTCCGCATGAAAAGGAGTGCCGTTGTCACTTCAAATTAATTTTGAAGTTGTAAAGGCTCCCGTTACAGAGAGTTTTATTCTGTAACGGGTGGGAAAATCCCTCTCCATAAATACTTGGATACGGCCGTTTCTTTTCCTCCGCCTGCCATTTGCATCCGCGATTAGCAACCTTTCTTGCCCTAATCCCCTTGCGCCGCCACTGTTCCCTGCCGTCGCCGTTGCGCCCTTCGTTTTCTTCCGTTCTTCGCCGCCGTCCTTCATCATGGTGAAGAGCTCTTCCTCCAAGAGCGCAAAGGGGAAGGCGGAGATGGTTCCTGAGGTGGAGGCGGCTATGAAGATCTGGCCGGAGTCCTCCGTCGATGCCGGAGATCTTAAGGACTTGGAGCGGCGCCGGCTTCTTCCTCCTCAGAGTCTCTCTGGTTGGAGGCTCCCAACCGGTCATCGTCTTCCCGCTCCTGGCCCTCTTGAGGTTGTCCTCTTTCTCTCCTTTGTCCAGGCTGGTCTCTGCTTACCTGCTTCGGATTTTTTCCATGAGTTTCTGCAGTCTTATTCGATTGCTCTTTCTCATCTTGCCCCCAATGGGGTTCTTCTTCTTTCTATCTTTGCTCATGCCTGTGAGACCTTCATAGGCATCCCTCCTTCTCTGAAGCTCTTTCGCTATTTCTTCCGCCTTCGTCATGGTGGCGATCTTTCTTCTCTTGGGTGTGTTTCCATCCAGGCCCGCCAGGGCCGTAAGGGGGCTTTCTTTGATTATGAGCTCCCTGACTCTGTTTCTGGCTGGCGTTCTGGGTGGTTTTATGTGAACAATCCTCCTCCTGCCTTGATGGATCATGATTCGATCCTGAGAACTTGAAGGTTGACTCTCCTGATGAGTCTGAGGTTGCTGAGCTTGTCAACCGCGTCAAGATCTTGAAGCAGGGTGGCCTCAGTGGTGCTGGAATCGTCGCCAGCTTTCTTCGTCGTCGAGTTCAACCTTTGATGGCGAGGGAGACGCTTGGCTTCGAGTACTCTGGACCTGAGGATCCCTCTCGAGTTGGTGGTGATGCCTCTGAGTTGCCTGAGGAGGAGTTGATGGTATCCCTTCGCTCATTCTTTGAAGGATGTCTTTGATGACTCGATTCGGAGAGTTGTTGAATATTCTGGCGACAACCCTCCTCCGGTTGTGAGTTCTTTTTGCTTTCTTTGTCTTTGTATTTGTCTTTTTTTAGGGTTCTTTTCGACTCTTCGATGTTTTTCGGCATCTTGGCCGGAACTATTACGAGGCTCTTTGTGGTGACCGATTCTTTGCTTGCGCCCCCGCCTCTCTGTCGTTCAGTGAGTCTGAATCCCTTCACGGCATCGATATTGGGGGTGCTTCGTATGTTCCCTTTACTCCAGATCCACGGGTACTTGCCCTTATAGGTCGCAAGCGACGGAGCGCTCTGTCGAAGAGCCCACTGCTTCTGCTGCTACCATGACTCCCAAGAGGACTCGCTCTTCTGCATCTCAGGCTTCTTTGCCGGAGCCCACAGGTAATATTCTTATAGGTGAGGGGGTTGATCTTCTGTCAATCCCTTTCTTTTTCCATATAAGCTGACCTGTTTCTCTGTCTTTTCAGATGGAGCTTCGCGTTTGCTTTTTGAGCATGTTGAGGAGCAGGTGGAGTCTCTTGCTCGGAATCCGTGAGTTCTCATCTTCACTTTTGATTACCTGGTTCTTTTGGTCTTGTAGCCTTATTGTGTTTGTTTGCAGTTTGCCGTCTCTGCAGGTTGAGCCTTCCGAGGCTTCTGGCCAAATTCCTGATTTGACTATTGAAGTGAAACCTCCTTCTTCTGGCTTGCCCCCTCGTCCTCGTCTTTCTTTTCGGTGAGTACTCTTGTAGCGAGTTCTTTCTTCTCCGTTGATTTTTAGGATTCTTATGCGGTT